>QMIH01001210.1:71835-87692 GCA_003987875.1 Clarias batrachus | reverse complement strand
ATATATTGAATGAAAAGTCTGAATATATTGAATGAAACATGACGTCATCGAAACACAGCGCCATCTTTAGAAAGGATGAGTGATTCGGCAAGAAACTTGGTTGCTGCAATTGTGAGAAATGAAGAGATGGTSAACWCWTTGATGAGTGCGTGTACGGCCCAAAGTGGTGGCACAAGCCGCACTCAGTATCAGACTACGGATGAAGAAATATATTCGCTATTTCACCGCAGAAGACCGGTGTTATGCGCTAAAATGCCCCCCTGCCACAGATTGCGACCCCCCCCCCACCCCTACATAATTTCTATCAAATATTATATTACAACATTGTTTCAGTGTGTTTCGGTGATGTCATGTTTCATTCAATATATTCAGAGTTTTTATTAAGTTCTCTCATGAATATTTTCCTAAACGGCATGCCATACATAATATATATATATATATATACACACACACACATACATACACACACGTGTATTGTTGGTATTTTTGGTACCCTTCGGTCAATGAAAGAAAAACTCACAATGCCATAATATATATATATTGAATTTTGTTAGCTGACATAGGTACTTATTTGTTTGAGTTATTATTATTATTATTATTATTAAATCATCATGTTTCTATAATCTAAATATACAATGATTATAAAAATTCTCCTGAAATTGTGTTCAGTGTGTGGGTTTCTCTATTAAACCATGTTTGTTTATTCCTTTTGAAGGAAGTTAACAGTACAATAGATAAGGAATAAACCACATCAAATCACATCTTTCCTTAGTTTATTAATAACACACACGTCTAAAACTTCATTATATATTGATTTTATTTTATTATTCCATTTATTCCATATTTTTAGTTCGTGAAAAATCTTACCAATACAAAAAGTGAATATACAAACTTATAAAAATATATAAACACATTTTATAATAAATATCTATGTGCATTCGTATTATTCATAGTTCTCTTAAAATTAAAAACTCTGATGATAATTATCTCAATGTTGATTTTTCTGATCAGAATTTGTGTTCTAAAAAGATCGGGTGCGTGTCATTATAATGACCACCAGAGGGCGACAGTTTCTTTTTCTTTTTTGAAAAAAAAAAGGGTTATTTTTATAGGTCGTGATACTTAGACTGGCCGCTAGAGGCCGCTGCTGTAACGGAACTTAATTTTATGTCAGAGAAACACTTGTTTGTTAAACATTGATTTGTCTTGTTTTGTTGGATTAATACGGTCCTTATTTAACATCATACAATTACATTTACTTGAAATGTGTTTGCTTTTAAAAAAAATATTGTGGTAATTTCATTTACTACTCAATGTTCTCATTTATTTATTTATTTTTTTAATTAGGAAAGGGAGGGGAGCTTGCTGACTCACTCACTCATCATCTAATCCTGTATTCAGGGTCACGGGGGGGTCTGAAGCCTATCCCAGGAGACTTACGGCACATGGCAGGGTACACCCTGGACAGGGTGCCAATCCATCGCAGGGCACACAGACATACACACATACACTCACTCATTCACACACTACGGGCAATTTGGGAACGTCAATTAGTCTAACCTACATGTCTTTGGACTAAAACCGGAGAACCCAGAGGAAACCCGCCAAGCACGGAGAAAACATGCAAACTCCATGCACACAGAGCCAGGAATCGAGCCTGGCCGGGGATCGAACCCGGACCCTGGCGGTGCAAGGCGACAGTGCGAACCAGAGCTTTGGCGAATTGAATTGGGGACATTATTATTATTACTATTTATTTATTTGTTTGTTTGTTTGTTTGTTTTAACATAGTGGAAATGAAATTCTTCCCCACCATTGTAGATTTTTCTCAGGTCAGAAGAAAGCACCTTCACTTTGAAATGCTGAAGAAAAGTAATAGTGGGTGTTTAAGTAATCATATTGTTTGTTAGTTCCTATATGTACCCACACACACACACACACACACACACACACACACACACACACGATGGCTTTGTCCACAGGTACACAGGTATATTTTAAAAAGAAGGTTTATTTTTTTCTACACATAACTCTGTTTTAGGTCGCTGAAAACAGACTTTTTGGAAAAGTCCAACCAGAATCTCTGACATGTGGAGAAAAAACACAGCATCTCCAGTTTGTAAGAGTGCACACCACATGTCAGTGTTTGACATCAGAGTGTGACACACCTGGTGAGAAATGTTTTTCAGGCTTCTGCTAGGCCAACATGGCTTTGTGGTTAGGGTTTATCTCCACCTCTTGGTTTTTCATACTTTAACAGTGGGGTTTTGTTCTTTCAGTTTTAGTTGTTTTTTTTTGAGAATACAGGCAGTAGTGGCTTAAGTGGTTTGGATGCTGATTGGAGGGTCGGGTCGCTTAATGCAGTGCGGGAGGGTGGTGACGGGAGGAGTGTCTGGTGCAAAACCCTTGCAGATCAAATAATCTAATGTGGTAACCCCTAGGGTAAAATAGGGACAAACCCCAAAGTAAAAGGTAAAAAATAAATATTAATATATCTTTAAATACATTTTTAAAAAAAATACCCCTATATGTGTATGTGTATGGGACAAAAGAAAAATTCATTCATTTATTTATTGGTACCAAAGGTAGATCATTGTATATAAAAACACCTAGCTGAAATCATTCAAGAAATTTAAACATTATATTGCTTTTTTTTTTTTTTTACACTCATGTTAAATTTGAGACCCATCTTTCCAGAGCCAGTATGGCAGGCATGCTGATTACAGTTCACCAGCCAATGTGATGTCTAGCTATTTAGTGGTTTAGTGGTTTAATGCTGCACACATTTCCTCACACAGTCCAAAGACATGCAGGTTCGGCTAACTGGCGTTCCCAAATTGGTTGAATTGCATGAATGCGCATGTGAGTGTGTGAGGGTGTGTGCCTGCCATGGATTGGTAGGGCACTTAATCGTGGCCTACTGTAAGTCTCCTGGGATAGGATCCAACCCTAAAGTACATAAACTGTGTAATCACTAGATGGTGAGATTTATTTATTTACATGTTTGTATCTCTCTATCTTGTATATATCGTCCACCCCCCCCCAACCCCCACCCCCAACCCCGACTCCCCCATCCCACAAGCCTGTTACATAAGGAAAGTCTTACAATGAAGTCAACACATGTATTATGTGGAAATGTGTTACCTAGATGTTATTAAACACTTGTAAACACTAGATGGCGTGATTTGGCACGATTCGACATTACAGCTGCAGCCACGCCCTCATCCAGCAGACAGCTGGCCCACATACAGTAGAGAGTACATTAAGTGTTATTAACTTCACCTTATAGACTCACTGAGACAGAGTAACATTTCTTTAATAGCTTTTAATAAATACACAAGCATTCGTGTGAACATGCGAACAGCTGCTCAGAGTTACACAGAGAGCAGCTTTTTAATAAACCAGCCATCATAAGAGGTTCTGTTTCCTCCTCTGACCACAGATACACAGTGTTTACTCCTGGCTTTATGCCAGATTTAGTATGAATAGTGTATAAATATGTAACAAAGCCAACAAGGGTTATAACTAATACTAATACTAGAATGATCTTTTCCGTAGTGAGGAAACCTGTAAAATCAGTGTTTAAGACAATTTGAGAACATGACATATATAGAACAATGCTAAAATATGATGTGGAATAGGATTAGGACGAGAACACTACAGTCACATAATAACCATGAGATCCGACAACAACGTTGCGTTAATGGTAATTTATTGTTTGTTTCAGTGCATAAGGATTTTCCTATATAGTTTTTTTTTTCCCCTACATGGTCCTCAGTGTGAGTTGCATACAGATCATAAGTTTGCAAGTGATGTATTTGTAAAGAGCCGCATGACATCCAATAAAACACTGCATTCAAGGTGGAGACTTTTTCGTTTTGTTTTTTTGCTGTTGTTGTTGTTGTTGTGTTTTTTTTTTCTTCTTCACAATAGCGGACATAGTCAGCATGTCACATTTCAAGTATCAGCACAACATTGCAACAAATGCAAAAATTCTGGTACAACCGCTACCAGAAAACATCCAAGTCTGATGTTTAAATCCATGCACAATGCTGTTAAGTGTCCCTTCAATCACAAGTAGCTTGCGTAAATATATCAGTTTGAATTCTAGTGCATTTATTTTTTATGTTTTTAATATAGCTAGCTGAAGACACACAACACAGATACACTTACATACCGGGCAGTTCACATCTTCCTGATGGCATTTGGTAATAATAATAATAATAATAATAATGCCCTTTTAGCTGTTATAGTATCGCTAAAATTTCGATGTCTGTAGCCTTTCGAAGCCAATTGCTTAGCTAATACTCAAGTCTTGCGTTATTTCCAACACAATTTATTATAAAATGAGTCTATTTGGTAAGTACTGTATGTACACAAGTAAGTATACAGAGACGCCATGTCTACTCGCAGGCATTCGCTTCTGCCTGACTAGATCAAATCAAAATGGCTATAGGAATGGTAAATACATAGCACCATTTTGTCAAAAAATAATAATAAAAAAAATTATATCCTCTTAAAAGCAAAAGAAAATGGTCAACTTTTGTATCTAGCTTAGCATAAGTTCTCAGTAACTGTTACCACATGGCTACGTCTCTAAAGCGGTTTCGCATCGCTATTTTAATACATGCTCTTTGGTTAAAATACTTCAAATGACTTTTTTTTTTTTTTGCAACTGTTATTTGGCAGTGTAAGAAAAGTCAAAACACACAATATGGCTAATAATGCACTTGCCTCTGACAAAACACACATCTTAGGCAATTAATTAGCAAAAAAAAAAAAAGAAAAAAAAAAGCTTGTCAACACAGAAAAAAAAAATACTATGTACATAACATGTAAAAAGTGTTATAAATAGGTTTTAAACCATAGATACTATATACATCTTCGAACAATGACCGCATCAGTTGTTATATGTCTTTTCGTGGTGGTGATTTGTGTACAATACCGTACAGTTACTGTATATTATATTGTAAGATATGAGCTTTTTAAACTTGACTCTAGATGCAGTGGGCGCTTTAGACGATCTTTAGATGACAGGAGGCCGAGCCTCGAGGGGACGCCATGTTCATTCCCGTTTTCTTAAGATGACGTAGATTAAGCCGCTGATGAGCGCCAGAGGAAAGGCCACCCAGGCGAGGATGTAGGCAAAACCGTATGACTCGGTCGCAGGAACCCATAAGTGGTTCATCACCGTGTAGATGATCGCGCCGCACATGACGAACAGGCCTGATGGAGAGGAAGAACACAACATTTTCAGCTTCATTAATTATGACAGCAGGTTTCACTACTGGTTTACTGCTGGGCACATGGTTGGTCACCTGACTCACCGGAACTTTCTGGCAAGGCCAGTGCCATCTATTCACATCACTATGAAACGTTTTACCCTGATGCCAAACATACAGCGGAATATGTTTTGGCGGGTTAGTTACTGTATGGAGCTGAATGTTATGGATGGTATGTGAGATAGCAGATAAGAAAAGGTTGGCAGGTCAGGTGCACCTCTGATAAGAATGTTATTCTTGTGCTTTCGGGCAATCCTGGCCATAGGTCATAAACCATCTCATCCGAATACAACTTGGCACTGGTCTTTATGCCGGATGCTTTTCCTGACGCAACCTTCCTATTCTTTCTGGGCTTGGGACCAGCATGTAGCATGCCCTACAACCAGTGGCTGGGTATCAAACACAGGCCTTCTGCATGACAGGCAAGAAGCCTACCACTAAGCCATGAATGCGCAACTTTCATCTAACCTCATCACACTTCCTACCATCAAGAACACTTCAAGAGATGACTTTTGTTTTACTCAAGACTTCATGTTCTTTACACTTGAGCATGCATAGGATCACAATCACATGTTCAGTACATAGGTACAGCAAATGAGTTTGGTGCATAGGTTCGTAGTTTTCGAAAGAATAATTAGTGAGTGTGTAGTTAAACCTAGAAAGCTAAAGCACCTTTAATCTTATCTTCCCTGGAAGGTCTTTTACATAGAATTCACAAAAGATTCGAAGTAGAACAGTATGTTGAAAATGTTATGTAGAAGTTCCATGTTAAAGCCTACAGAATAAAGGGTTTCGTGGAACTGCTGGCAAATGTCTTGCTCATTTCAAAGCCTGTGGTTGTAAGTTAGATGGTACTGTAGGTTTAGGAGGGTAGAATCTGCTGGTAATTAAAACATAGTTTGCTGGTAGGACGATAGACTAGTTATCCTCTTGACATGTTACTGGTAGATTAAGTGCATTAGAGTACTTAAGTTTGTCCTTTGGGAACTCCTTACAGGATTAAGGTGAATTGGTTTGTAGGATTAAGGTGAATCCTACAAACCTGATTAATTGCTTTTTTCTATTCCACAAAAAGCAATTAAACAGAACACATTTAGATGTAAATAGATGTGGCTTAGGTACTGTAGACAGTTTAGTTGATGGGATTGTGTGGTAGGTAAAGTCCTAAAACGGTGATCTGAAACACTAAAAGTATTGATTCATTTGGAGGAACCCTTATAGTTTCTGTGTGGCTTCCTAAAGAACCAAGTGTTTCACAAAAGAGACACTTCAGGTCGCAGAATTTCTAGGTTGGGTATTTAGGTATTAGTGTCAATTGGTGGGTAGATGTTTGGTCAGATTCAGTTGGTTCAAGTTAGCTGTTGCTTAGCTAGTGTAGTTGGAGTTAAGATTTATAGGTCGAGATGGCAGAACACTGGGGGGTTTTCTGTTCACATACTGTAGGGGAACTACTGTAAATATTAATGGACTGGAATTAAAGGGTCTAATAAAAACAGGGAATTATTTTGGCATATTGGAAAATCATAGCAATATGGTAAGATGACATTTTAACCTAATGTCATACCAGCACATTCGAGGCCTTTGTTCTTGCTGCATTCAGTGCAGGTTTTGCATGGTAGTTTTACATGTATTTTCATGAAGCAAACTCTCAAAGTGAAATAAACCCTGTACACTGCTCTTACCCTAACCCTTACCTTAACCAACACTGACATTTTCCAAAGTGTCCTCATCTGAACCAGACAAGGCAGGGCCCATTAAATTTCCGAGTGCACAGAGCCAACACTGTCCTCATTCTATTTTCAGGGCAATAACTCTCATCTGCAGCATGATGAAGCACTTTCTGAGATCAGTCTCAGTCTGGAAGGACACGAGCCACCCCCAGCGTGCCAACCATGACATTTCAGTTTGTGTCTGGGCCTCTGTTTCCGGCGCCAACCCGGTGGGCACCAGGAGACGCCGAGCTCCAAACGGCCCACACCACTTCCCCCCTGACATTCAGCTAATGTGACCAAACAACCTGCATTTTGTCCCCTAAAAGCTCACATCAACCTTCTCAGAAACAGTATCAAGTAAGAATTTAGCAACGTCACCTTAAATACATATGCTTAAGATCCTCCAAACGCAAGATGAATATTCATTTATAGGGTAAATATATTTCGAGCAGGAGTTAGTTTTGACCTTTCCTAATTATATCTCTTTATACGAGCATATTTCATCCGAGCAAATTGCCTCAGGATGTTGGCCAGTAATTGAGCTGGAAGGCATTTTAGTGCATTCTGCACAATTGAATGTATAACAAAGTGTGACAGGGCTAATTAAATGAATACGGCCTCACTGAGCATCAACAGATGCCAAGGACATCTAAAACTCTGATGTGTGTGGGATGATGCAGCAATGGAAGGAGTAATTGATATTTAGTTGCATTGTCATTTTAGTCAGACTTATACAAATATAGAGAGAGAGATCTTGTTTGGCTTAAACAATACAATGCAATGCAAAATAAAAGCAAATTAATATGATGAGCTTTTATTTAAAACATAGATGCAATTTAGTAGTATTAAACCTTAATAAGGATGGAACTAAGAATAAATGTCATACAAAAATATAAATAAATTATGGTCATTATCTAAGCATTTTGGAGCATCATGTCCTATATTATTATTATTATTATTATTATTATTATTATTATTAATTTTTAACAAAGACAGGATTTCCAGCATTGATTCCTGCTGCCATGAGTTTTATATAAGGATGTAATGGGATGAGATTTCGCTGTGTAACTGAATATGGCACGAGGGAATATTTTCTCCTAACATTCTTTGATGACTTAGAAAACGTCAGTCTTCAATCTGAACTACATTCCTGTCTCCCTAGCCTGACTAGCCTGTTTATTTGTGGTTGATGAACTACATTAAAGACAGAGACAATTAGTAAAGTTTGTAAAATGAAATGATGTAAATAAAATGGTGTACCAAATGATTCGGATTTAACGATACTCACATGCAAAGATTTGGAAAGCTCCGGTGAGGAAGAAGCGTCCACCCTTCTTCAGCGTGAAGAGCTGGCAGAAAAACAAGAAGAGTGACAGGAAGCTGAAGATGATGGACAGGATCATGAGAGCCTGCACTGCCTGAATCCATACTGCAAGGAAAAACAGAGAAAAGTGGTGGGGGGGAAATTGTTAGGAAATTGTTTTACCGCAGAAAATATCTCCAAGACCTCAAAGAAAGTACAGTTTGGCATGTTTATTAAATAAAGGCGCAAAGATCACATGACATTAGAATATGCTGTAGTTGGATCTCGGTTTCAACACCATATAAGTTACGGATGTTCTTTTTAAACACGATCAGACCTCGCACGCATTTCAAAGGGAGGCTAATAGAGAATAAATTCCAAATCAATTCAACAGAAAGACGACCAAATAAACATACAGAATTCATCACAGGCAGAATATGCTAGACAAATGTTTTCCAAAAAGAGCCCAAAGTCATCCTGCCAAAAACGTTTTTTTTTTTTTTTACCAGAGCACTTCACAAATAAGAGTATCTAGTTCCTCCTCTTCGTTTTAAGCACCAGGCCCTTAAAACGATACCGGCTCTCTAAATATTGATCGTCTGCTCATCCCTGAGTCAGAGAAGTACTGTAGAAACGAAGCGCGGTAACCCTGCTTAGTACTTTGCCTTGATAGCCTTAAAAGCTCCACATCCCATCAGTCTATCATTTAAATCACACTGCATTAGACGCGCAACGCATTTCTCATAAGGGAATTTATCAGGGTGTGTGGACTTGTTTTGCTTAGTGCTTCCTGAATTCCAGGAAATGCAACGTTTTTATGTTTAGATGAGAGGCTACATGTTAGCGACAGCGGCTGAGCGACTCGAGTGAGAAGTCAGCAGTCTACCGCTGAAAACTATGAAAACGTGACTCGCATTGTGGATCGTAACATGACCGAGTCAAATAACGACATCCAGGCTACACCCGACATGCTGGCTAGACTGGTTTTAATTTAGTAAGCCTCTGCTTGTTACATACTGTACGTACGCTACCAGCCAAAAGTTTGGACACACCTTTTTCACCTAAATCTTTTTCTGTAAAACAATGCCGAAGGAATTTAAAATATGCAACAATCTCCTATGATCAGTTGATATTGTCTGTAAACTCTTCATAACGGCTCAAATCTGAGGTGCTGGTTGTTAATTGGTGATTTCTGAGGCTGGTGACTCTAAATGAACAACTTCTACTTCTCTGGTCTGGATTTCCTGGGAAGGTCTTCATGAGAGACAGTTTCATCGTGGTGCTTGATGGGTTTTGCAAATAGACTTGACACAATACCGTTCTTGCAAGAACCGTTCCAGAACTGCTAACCTTTGTGTTTTTAAAAAACACCTGACTATTGCTGTTGTTACTTAATTACATAATGCCCTGTGTGTTATTTCATAGTTTTGAA
Source organism: Clarias batrachus (assembly GCA_003987875.1). Taxonomy (NCBI): domain Eukaryota; kingdom Metazoa; phylum Chordata; class Actinopteri; order Siluriformes; family Clariidae; genus Clarias; species Clarias batrachus. Next base: position 77,963 of record QMIH01001210.1, on the reverse strand, counting down.
AAAAATAAAATAAAAAAAATTATTGTTCTAGAAAATAAATCCAAAATGGGGTCCAAACTTTTGACCGTTCATAGGAACTCTTTCGGCGAGAAGTTGACTGCAGTGGGCTCCGAGATCCTCATTCATGGACATACGGCTTCTTTGCACCATTCAATTGTTTTACTGCGGCTTTTACTGTCTCATCATTGTACCGTGCTTGAAGTCTTCATCCACCAGAAATTTCATCCTAAGCCCCAGTTTGACTTCAACGCCCATTGTAAATAATTAATCTTTCCAACATTAGCCAATTAATAATTTAGCTTTTCTAACATTAGCATTATAGTGCTTTGGTGCAAATTGAGAATATGACGATGTTTTGAAACACAATTTCATGCTAAGAAAATCAGTTCTTCTGAAGGTGTTGCATGATTGAAATGTTGTATGCTTTATGATCTTCATCAGATGGACTACTGTAATTCAAAGACCAGTTTAACCAGAGACTAATAACTTCCCATTTTAATTCTCACTTCCATTAAAAGTTCCTTCCTGATGTATTTGAGCTTTTTTTCCCGTTCCACCTCCAGCTCTTAATTTCTGGTAAATATCCAACTTCTATTACTGAAAGCACTATAAATCAAATTAAAATGAAAGCTTATATGTAATCGAGCGTCTAGACTAGAATGTCCGGTAAACATCCAACTACTGTTATTAAAAGTGCTATGAAATGAATTAAATTTGAAGACTGTGATTAACAGTAAGTTATACTAAACATAAAATAAGCCATTAATAAGACTAGAAGGACAGTTTTATTATTTGTTCTCGCTCTTAAGTAGTATGCCAAGACTTTTTAGCGTGTCTATTTCTTCTTTAAGGGTCATGCACGCAGTTTCAGATTTCCGCATCTCTCTTGCACTCTCGTTCGGCAGTGTACGAGTTCTCCTTTTGGCAGCCGACATACCGAATACCTTCATTAGCGCAAGATAGGGCATCTCTTGCATAGCTAGAGAACTTGTTCTGTGCAGAATGAGATCCAGAGATTAGGGAATTTTGCTTACAGTTCGTAGCAATCTCTTGGATGTGTGTGTGGAGTTTTCCCGAAAGGAGTGAGGCTGTCGTTATAGTTAAATGCTTTTGTTCCAACAAGTGCTGAAACAAAACCAGTTGATCTCACTGATTATAACAGTTTATACAGTATGTGCCCCTACACAAAGTAAAGAACATAATCATGTTGCGGTGTTGATTGGCACGATACCAGCAGACTGAGTACCTTTTAAAGGCTTTAAATCGGAGCTAAATGCAATAGAGCACCGTCACCTAAAAATAACTGCTATTTCTTATAAAGCACAGAAGTCTTGTTAGTATGACTGAGCACTTTTTTCAGTCACTAGTCATTACTTACAACAATAGACAGGTGCGCTTATTTACATGCGTGGACGCTTAGTTATCATTTTTAGGCACCTCTTGCACTAAACTGCTAACTGACCACACCCTGAGTGAGGAAGTTACTGTACGTTAGCCTTGAGAAGGAAAAACTGGACAGAAGAGACAACGGAAGTGATGAGGATTTCAGGGAGAGAAAGGAGGCGAACAGTATCCAAAAACGTACATCATGATGAAGAGCGATTGTAAGATCTGTGTTCTTCAGGACTGTTCAGGCTTCTTATCATATCAGTCTTTCACAATTTAATTAAAAGACTATTAAATTTCACTCTTGAACAACAGATTGTGTGTTTTGATTAGGTGTGTGCGAGTGTAAATATACTGCAATCCTTTCAAATCTGGCTGTTGAATTTGACCTCCAATTTAGTTGTTGTTGGTCTTTCGGCTGCTCTCATTGAGGGGTCGCCACAGCGGACCGACTGATCCGCACAACAATTTGGCACAGGTTTTACGCCGGATGCCCTTCCTGACGCAACCCTCCCATTTTATCCCGTGCCTGGGGTTTGGGCATTGGCAGGGAATCGAATCTGGGCTTTCCACATGGGAGGCGACAAACCTACCACTGAGCCACCAACGACCTTGAATTTCACTTCCAACAGAATGGTTTTATTTGGAGGCTAGTTCTTACTAAAGGTTCTTGTTGACTTGTGTATTAGGGATCAAAATCTACAACCGGATTCCTTTAAGGCTGCACCAAGACGATGTCCATTGTTAAGAACAATAAAAACCAAAACTATACTGAGAAATCTGAACGAACCTCCACTGTTTGTCACATGTACTGTTTAGAACCACTTTTAAACATAAATTCTGAACATTAAAAGTGCTTTCTGTTTATAATCTCCGCCCATTGGGGTCAGCTCCCACCCCATTTAAATAATGAGAAAGGATTCGATAAGCAATCATTCATTCGTTTTTGGTTACTAAAAATAAACATGAACTGCGTTCAACTTTGCTCTGAAGTAAACAGCTTGTGCGTCAGTTCCTTCCCAAGGTCCAGTACAGTACCCATGAACTCCTGAGGTCCCTGTGGTGTTTCCTGACATTTACACTTACAGTATAATCTCAAAGGCTTATGCATACATACAGTAGGCATGCACACACACCCAAACACACAAGCACTGCAGGCAGGTCTAAAACAAAGTACAATTAAATGTTATTTACTTAAGACAGATGAGGATGTTTCTCTAAGGGAGGCCTCGTGGATCTTCCAGCGTTCATATCCATGCTGTAATCCTTAACATACACTGATGATGCCTTGATTACTAACTACACAAGGCCTAAATAAAGTGTGACGCCTGCTCCTGGCCTCGCCCAGCAGTCACATGACTCGTCTATGAGCTCTCAACAAACAAATGCAGCTGCACATGCTGGTTCGGCTCCATTACACAAACACACAGACGCTGCCTTCTGAAACGATTACATCATGCGAAACGATTGAACGAGAACCACAACCAGAAATTCAACTTAGTCGTTAAAGGAGCTGAAGTATCATAGGATTATAAATGTTTCTCGTAACACCCTACACAGAACCAGAAAAGCTTTTTTTCCCCTATTTTTTTCTTCTCCTTTCTTAGGCACATGCAAATAACTGCTGTAGAGCAAGTTTTTCTTTTCCTTCAAAAAACGTTTTTACATTAAAAAATACTATAAGAGCAGGAAATATTAATTAATAAAACAAAGTCAAAGGTTGCTGTGACGACCCTTTACTTAAAATATATTCTCGGGTATAATTTGTGCAGTTTTATAAGGAAATGAGCCGCTTAGTTTTACTGTAGGGCCAGACACACTCCTCCTGAAGACCTGCTTGTTTTTTCATGCAGTAAAATCTAACTTTTTTTGTTTGGTTGGGTGTTTTTTGCCGTTTTCTTTTCTGGCCAACAGATATTTTCTTGTAAGATAATTTTGTTGTTGTTTTACTTTGGTATAACAATGTACAAACTTTTTCTTTGTAATCTTTTTTTAATAATGAGGTCAGAACATAAACAAGTATAAGAGTTTGTACTAAATAAACATGAGCATTTGACAAGCACTACTACCTTCAAAAAGACGACAACTTCTGCTTTCATAATTGATTTTTTTTTTCATACGCATGTCATCACTTCTCTAATTTGACCAGACAGAGAAAATTCAATTACAGATCAATAAGGATCTGTGGAATCTTCCCTTTCTGAACTAATGTCTCGAGTCTGGTAGTCTCCGGTCCAGTAAGATCTTTTCAGCTGTACCTTTTACATTAATGAATATTAAAGGATAAATTGCAGCATAACATTTGCTACAGAAGCCAAGCTGAGTCATGCTGTGTGATCTGTAGCTGCTGCATCATAGCTCCGCATCTCTACTGAAGTATTTCATTGGTCCGCCTCTGGCCAGATGTGGTCTCCCTGCTCCAGCATCTCATAATTTGGAGGAATTTTGTTCTTGATACATATCGATTTTTGATTTGTATCAACAATGTCATGTTTTCATGTGTTCCATTCACTTTTTTAGAACGTTTTGGCTTTACAACTTGATGTTTTTTTTAGCTACCATGAAAAAAAAGATTAATGCATCTTCGATATCTTTTATTAACAGAATGGACACAACAGGGTTTGTGTCATTATTATATTTAATTTCAAATTTTATTTATTATCAATGCAGTAAAATTTTATTTCAGCCAAATCCCTCATGTTATGAGCAGATATAAATACACTCAGCAAATTAAAATCAGCTTCTTTATTATATATAAAACATTCAGTAATATTTACTATTCATTAAAAATGTTTTGGTGCTGACATTTTTATTTTAAAATTGGGTAAAATAATGAAATCTGTACTTGGATCTTCCAAGAGTAGACTGCGCCTCTGATAATGAAACGTTTTCTTTTCTTTTTTTTCCATCTTTATACACATAAAACTTAATGGAGAACCCAGTGCATAATGGCTACAATGCTGCAAATTTCAAAATCTAATTTTCAAACCTTAAGGATCATGAAAGCCAATTAAACTGACGATATATTGCACATCCCTAGCGTGTGCACTAGAGACAGCATCACTCTGAGCTTTTATTATGAACCACTAACACTATCTAAATATGATCCCTGGGTGTGACCCAGCCCAGCGGCACGCTATGCAAAACACAGAGTAAATCAGAGGATCCCCCAGCACCTTACACTCAAACTCACACACACACGACCAGATAGCTGTCTAAATTTAAGCTGTTCTACATACTCGACCTGTGCCCCACCCTGCGCCCCATCTCTCTAGTCTGCCATCTCCACTCCCAAACAAGGGTTTTGAGCTCAGGAGACTATTTATACTGCGTAGTTGAGTTGCTAGAGCTGGAGGAGAGAAAGGGGTTGGGGGGGGGGGCTAGCATCCCACTCAAGTTGCATAGCTGCATTCCATTCTCACCCCTAGATGGCAGTAGAAGAGGGAGGGGAGCTCATGGTCATGACTATGCGAGCATAATAAAGGATTTTTCTGAGGGTCTTTATGACTACAGTTATGCAGAGGTCAAAGATTGCAGCTTGCAAATAATAGCTGATCCCATTTAACCCTGTGTAAAGTAGACAACCAAATCAGTACAGATGAGGGACATGGACAGATGACACCCTTGAAATAAGCCTCGTCACACCCAGTTACCAGTCAACGTCTGACCACAAATCACAGCTCTCAGAGGTCTCTACCTGATGTGCAATCCTATTGAAGGTATTCCAACCAAATCTCTTAAGAACGCAACGTCATCACGTAACCCTTCATTTCGTACCACAAACAGATATTCCGCAAATGCAACCTTGAGCAGCATATAATTAGGTACCGCCACTCTTTATCACCCTGCCACTCTTTGTATAAAATCCTAGTGCATATCGTTTATCCAAGTATCACACTGCGGTATGTATCTCAGTGACGAAGATGAGAAAGCATGCAAAAGTTCCTACCTCCAGTCTCCCCGATCTGGCATGCTCCTCCGGTGATTGTGGAGCAGTTTTGCCAGAGGTCTGAAGTACTGGTAGAAGATACAGTCCAGGCCTGCGGAAACCAATATACATACTCTTAATAACGAGGTCCTATTGCAAAGAAGAACATGATGTTGATGATGTCGATGATAACGACACTGACATATCCAAGGGCATATACTCACACTGACAATAGTGGAGACCAAGAGCAGCACCAGGACTGCGATGTGCAGGAGTACGATGCCACAAAGTAGGATCAACATGTTTCCACTGTTGGATTTCTACACACACACACACACACACAAAACCACACTTTATTATATTTTAACAGACCGTTGGCTTGCTCGATGTACATTCACTTTTACTGGGTGTTACCAGCGCTCTGGGATAATGCAGCGCCTGTAGAAGCTGTGAGGCTGGAAATAGTGAACGTTTTATATTTAGATGTACATTTCTCCCCAGGAATGCATTAATAAATAAATAAATAAATAAACAAACAAACAAATTCACACAGTAATCATTTATACAGAATGAGAGTCAAACAAGCACTGTGGAACTTTTTTTTTTTACATTCCATGTATTATTACTATTAAGTTTATAGACTTTATTTTTTCTATTAGTCTCCATTCTCTGAATATAACTAATGGCAAACATAAAGTATAATATACAAAAGTTTATACAAAAATTTAGATATACACTTATGGATAAACAGGGTTATACAAAAATATGTGTGTGTGTGTGTGTGTGTGTGTGTGTGTGTGTGTGTGTGTGTGTG
>QMIH01001210.1:57898-71698 GCA_003987875.1 Clarias batrachus | reverse complement strand
TATATAAAATTATTTTTTTTGTATAAACATATTACTTTATGTTTTCTATTAATATTATAATGGAAAAATTTATTTTGTATATTACTAAACGTGATATTCACTACATAATTAAGATGACTACACATTCTTGTATCTTGGCAACATAATAAAGACGGAATAAACAGAAACCACACTGGGTAAGTTTAGAAACGCATCATAGCATCCGAGAACAAGTGTGTGCCAGCATGCCAGGTGCGGAACACGCATGTCTGAGGTTTTATTTCCTCTTTCATCAAACAAGCCGGCAAAGCAACAATTACTACAAACATTCAATAAGAATAATAAGAATAATATCAAAATGAATAAAAAAAATAATTCCAACTTACAGGGATCTGCGTGAAATTATTTCCAGGAGATCTTATGAAGCGAGGAAAAGTTGTTAAAAGGCAGCGAGGTCACCGCGTTACTCCGCAAGTCCAACAGCAGGGCAGAGACAGAGAGAGAAGGAGAGAGAAGGAGAGACGGGAACGGATTAAAACGCAGCGCTGCAGTTTTAAACTCTTCCACCCAACACCAGGCCAACGCCCTCCAAACCACGTGACCTCACAGCGCGGGTGCGTCCCAAACCAAACTACAGTCTGTGCCACGGCGCGCGCTCACGTCAAACCCATGACTTCTGATTGTGCAGAATAATAATAATAATGAAAAAAAAAAAAGAAAAACAGTTATGAGAAGAAAAAAATCCTATATATAATCCTCTGCTACACTAAAGCACTTATCCCAGTGTTTCACTAGTGCTTGGATACCATCACGGTAGAACGTTTTCTCAGACGTCTGAAACTCTGGCCTCTCAGGAACTCCTTTAATGTGGAAGTGGCTTGGAGCGAGGTCGGATGTGGCAATAACTCCCAGTCACGTTTTTCCGCAATTCTTTCCCTCTCACTCTTTCTCTCTCTTTCAGCTTCTCCCGTCAAAGGAGTCACCAAGCGTACTGTGACCATGTGGTCCGCGCTCACACTCACTTGGCACAGGTTTTTTACGCCGGATGCCCGTCCTGACGCAACCCTCCCATTTCCTAACCAAGCTCGGGACCGGCACTGTATGCGATGTCTGGGTAGTACGGGACAATTTGGGGACACCAATTAGCCTAATCTGCATGTCTTTGGATTGTGGGAGGAAACCAGAGTACCCGGATGAAACCCACCAAGCACTGGGAGAGTCCATGCACACATTCCCAAGGTAGGAATCGAACCCGGAACCTGAATGATTGCGTGTTCTGTTCCCAAAGACAGAATCAGGCGTTCCACTCAATGAATGTTCACGGGAACAACTGCAGTGTGCTCCGAGCCACCGTTACCATGATGGTCATTCACAGACATACAGCCTTTTTTAAATTGTCAGCACCATTCAAATGTTTTACTGCAGCTCAGAGTTTCAACGGTCTTGAAGTCTTCTGTAAATTTCAAGCGGTTTTTAGACCTTCATTCATGAGAAGTCAAAATGATGTTTTATTAGTTAAGAAAGAGGAAACACATGTATCAATGGATCAATGTAAATACTAAGCCATAAATAAAAAAAAGCGCAAAAAAAGTGCTGGTAGAAAGCAAACAGGTTCTGATTACAGTAAAACCTACATCACAGGTTAATTTACTCATCTTTAATAAGCACTCGATCTTAACTAGGGTCGTGAGACGACCCCATGAATACTGTAAGGTATACCATGTCTCAAACCTCAGTCTACACATACGAGTACGACAAAAAAAAATTAAACATTAATTGACAAATTTGGTTAAATAAAAAAGAAACTGGTTAATAGTTGAGATGGTCTATAAGTCTCAGCAGCAGCTGTTGCATGATCAAAGACAGTATGACATTCCTATCAAAAACATGTGATATGTTGTAACAATTTTTTATTTTTTTTTTTGCAACATTTTTTAGGGCAAAAGTTGAACTATGTAGAGAAACAGTTCTGTACAGGACCAGACTTCATTATCGAAATGGAAAGGCAAGGAGATCGGATGTTTGTGGCTTGATACTTAACATATTTACAGTACATAAAATGCATAATAAAGTATTAACAACCTTTATTCCATATGTCACGCTTTGTACTGTATGTCTAGCTAGCTAGCAAATGATGTGTCTTTTTCAGGATGAAACCAGGAAACAGAATCACCAAAATGTAACGTATACACAATATGTTTTGTAAATATAATTGTGTTTTTTTTAAATAAACTTATTAATACCTCATGTAGTTCTTATAACGCTTAATAACTCATGTTATAAACTCTAAGACATGAAAGCTATCACATAGTGATCATAGTACTGATAATTATATGATTGTAATAATAGTAACAGTAAACTCAGAAAATCTGCTGAGGTCACACCGTTGCGAAACACTAGTATTATGGGGTTGACCCGTGCAAATTGTTATGTTGTCTGACTATTTAGTGTAGAAAGGGTGATTTCAGACACAGCCAATACTTCTGCAATTATATCTCGGGCACACAGAGTGAGTAATAGCTCATGAAAACCACCGGGCTCTTAGTCATAAGTCTTAGTGTTTACACGTGCTGTCATGGAGAATGGCTGGTTCTCATGGTTACCAAGAGAGGAAAAGCAAATGACCACTCCAATTGAGGAATTTTATCTCTGAGTTTTGACTTGAATAAAAAAAAATCCCATGTATGAAGATAAAAGAACTGTGGGGAGAACATAAAGCTAAACGGAAATGCCAAAGTATAGCAGTGGGTATAAGAGTTTGTAATTATACAGTGTTGGAGCTGTACAGTCGTTTTTGTATGTGGAAATATGTTTCATTGAGAAATAAAGGACATTGTGTCCTTACCACATAACTTCAGTTCACTTCATTCTTTGGTTGTCTGGGGAATGAGACACAAACATCATGAGGTGAGGGAGGGAATCCCTCAGTGGACACAGTCATGAGTCATGGTGTGTGTATGTGTGTGTAAAAATGAACACGCCCATATGCCCACTTTCAGGAAGGTTTAAAATAAAGTACGTCTAGTGCGTTGATCTTTGATCTCTTTGAGAGTGTGTAAACAGTGCTTCCTATTTTAAGTCAAATAAAGTTTTCCTTTCTTCTGAGCAATTTCTGACCAATACCTTAGATATACAGATTTTTTTAAAGACTCAAAGCAGCTCTCTATAACTATAGCCCTGTATGAATGTGAAGTCACGTTATAGCATTTATAAAAATTTTACTTCACAAACACAATCTGAAAAAAAGTGCACCTGTAGAGCAAATTAAGAGAAAAAACATTGGAATTTATAGATTAGCCATATGTACATAATTTGTAAAAAAAAAAAAAAAAAGAACTGTTAAAAAATTCATTAATAAACCAATTACAGTTAGGTGTCCATTAATATGATTAACATGTACATAAGTCTACTATTTGACAAACTACTGGTGTCCAAATATAGTGCCACATTCTCTGTGTAATGTGCAGTTCAATGTATACTCAACGGCCACTTTAATAGAAACACCTATTGACTTGCTCTTTCACAAAATTATCTAATCAGCCAATCCGAGTCAATCAGGCTGAGGTGGCTCAGGTTGTTAAGGCTCTTTTGTTAAGTAATTACCAACTGGAACATTGATGGTTCGAGCCCCAGCTCTGCCAGATCTCTTCCAATGTTGGGCCACTGAACAAGGCCCTTAACCCCGCCTGCTCTAAGGGCGCTGTATAATGGCTGACCCTGTGCTCTGACCCCAGCCTACTAAAAAGAAGCTGAGATATGCAAAGTATGAAGAATTTCTGTAAATGTAGTCATGTACATGTGACAAATAAAGGCTAAACTGAACTTATCATGTTGTACCCACAGTCCAGCATTTCTTTTCTCATAATTCTGTGGCAAGTTGTTCTCAAAAATAAACACCAATCACCTGGAACATTAAAACACAAAACATCATCCCCAATATTGTGTAGGTTCCCCCTGTGCCACCAGCGCAGCATAGGCATGACTCCTCAAGACCTCTGCAGGTATTCTGTGGTGTCTGCCACTGGGGCGTTAAGTGGATCCTTTGGGTGGTGTTGGTTGTGGGGCCTCTGTGGATCAAACTTGTTTGTCTGGCACATTCCATGGTTGCTCAGTCGGATGGGGATCTGTGGAGTTGGAGGCTGGATCAGCTCCATACTGTATGTGTAGACCAGGGGTCTCAAACTCAGTTCCTGGAGGGCCGCAGCCCTACAGAGTTTTGTTCCAACCCTGCTCCAACATGCATACCATGTAGTTTTCAAATAAGCCTTAATGACCTGTTTAGTTGGATCAGGTGTTTTTAATTATGGTTGGAACAAAACTCTGTAGGGCTGCGGCCCTCCAAGAACTGAGTTTGAGACCCCTGGTGTAGACTGTGGTGCACTGGGTGTCCTGGTGTCTTTCTATCATAACCAGCCTTTACGTTTTTGTTTTTTTTAGCAGTTTGTGCTTCATTGGCTTTTCTGTATGATCAGACCAGACAGGCTGGCCTTTGTTCCCCACAGACCTTGGGTGCCCATGAACCTTTCACCAGTTTATACATACAGTACAAATATACACCAGTTTACTGGTATATAATTCATAATCAATGTTATTTTATTCAACTTGCCATAGTGTTAGTGTTGTGCTGAGTGTATTTTCCCAATATTAATTTCCCAAATTGCATTGTTAGGTATAAGAGAAAATATCTGGTTGTGGTGGTGTTGTCTTGAAGCTCTGAGCTCATGGGTTCAAACCTGAGTTACTGCATGGAGTTCTGTTATGTTTCTCCTTAAATTTCTCCTTTGGTATCAATTTGCACAAATGAAGTATATCTAGCCTATATCTACGTATATCTATGTATATTTGGTGCTAAATTAATGTCTATCACTTGAGAAGGTGACTCAGAATACTACATGGACAATGCTTCAGTGATTTGCATGTTGATGTCAAATATTCAAACTAACGCTTGAACCACCGGGTGTTTTCCGCATTGTTTTACATTATATGTACACACAGGTAACACGTTAAAGGGACGGTGTGAAAAGGTTAGTAAGGTGTTGGAAAATGATGAGCCACCAGAACAGCCACTCAAGTACACCATTGCTTTCACAAGTAACTGCAACTGGAGTGATGGTCACTTTTATTTCAAAAGATATATAACTCAGTCAGTTGTTAGATGATAATGATGGAGAGCACTGTATAACACATCACTCCTAAATCTCATATGTGTTCAACTGACTTCGGATGTGGTGAGCTTGAAGGAAATAGCTGATGATTTAACCCACTTTCATCCCTATCAAGCCATTCTGTAAGCTTTGAGTACTTGAGTTGGTGCCATTTTGGTAGACACCATGCCCATTGGGAGAGAAACTTTTAACTTTTACCATAAGAGAAAGGTTATCAGTCAAAAGAGGTACTGATTTGCAATGGAGATTTGTGCTGAGTAGACTTTAAAAAAAAACAAAAAAAAAACAAAGCTAATGAGAGAACAACTGTTTATAGCTGCTATATGATACCAGGAATATTTACCAGCCGCTGGGTCCACTATCCACTAGATCAGGAAACTACCAGGTACACTAAGGACAAGGTGACAATCCATCACAGGGCACACACACACACATACACACATTCATTCACACACTTCAGGCAATTTGGGAATCTGCATTTCTTTGGACTGTGGAAGGAAACCGGAGTACCCGGAGGAAACTCACCAAGCACAGGGAGAACATGCACACAGAGGCGGAATTAAACCGGTCCAGGAATCATACCTGGACCCTGGAGGTGCAAAGCGACAATGATAACCACCAAGTGACTATACCAATTCACGACCGATTTCTCTCTAAAAAAAAGGGGGGGGGGAAGCTGCAGCTTCTGAATTACTGCAAAGAAAATAAATGAACATATTGAATATTAAAATGATTGGCTTTGGGTTAAGAACTGTGCAACACATTATTAAAACCTGGAAAGATATTCCAGTCCCTGTACCTGAGCATAGGGATATTACTACAATATTATTGACTACAAAAGAGTATTGGACAGTAGGTCTGGCACTCCATATCTTGTTGGTTTTATTGGTTAGCGCTCCTACTTTACAATGTATAGCCATTGGTAGCTCAGTGGTAGGTTTCTTGCATGTCATGAGGAAGGTTAAGTTCCCACCCAATGCCCAAACCCTAGCCGCTGGAAGCAGTGCCAGTGCCAAGCCTGGATAAAATGCATCAGGAAGGGCATCCAGTGTAAAACCTGTGCCAAAGTTGTTGTGCAGATCGGATGGTCCCCTGTGGCGACCCCGCGATGGGAGCAGCCGAAAGACCAACAAGTCCTACACCTTATACTTGGTTTATCACCTTAACAGATCTTATGGTAATGACTCCACTAAGCTTAACAGTAGGTGCACTTTGCATGTACTGTAACAAGCCCCTGATGTCTTATTTCCAGAAAATGCCATTTTGACATTTGCACTGAAATGTGACTCATTCTCACACCCAGTGATTAAGCACTGGAGCTAATATAAATATGCCTACGTGAGCACGGCTGTGTGACTGAGTAGTGAACCAGCAGCAGGAGTACCGCAGCCACAACAGCCCCATATATGCCAATGTTTGTGGAAGGCTCGTGGAGAGAGAAGAGGGAGGCATGCAACACCCTGAATGCAAGCTGCACATGCAACACCACCTGACCCAGGGTTAATATTACGTACTAGCCATTAAGAGAAGGCATGCGTGAGGGTCACATGGCTGCATTAGCGTATCCAGGCTTTACAGTATGTGGCTTGTTTGGGTGAGTAACATGGTTGTATTTCCCTGGGAGTAATCTGTTCTCAATGGCAGCTCACTGCAAGGGATAACAGTCTACTCATGTTCTCTAATGGCATGTACATATTTTAGCTATGGACATGCACATGCACAAAAACACACACACACATACTGCAGGGTCTCTTAATATGCATTAGGTGAAGACACCACATAACAGCTATGACAGGGTGGATAAGAATTATGGTCTCTGTTCGAAATGTGTGGCTGAAGAAAAGGGTTTACAATGTCTACAATTTACAATATTACATTATGTAACATCTGCCATACATAAGACTAGGCATGTGTCTTTAAAACAGATTGTCGTATCATCGAGCAAGAATAGTATTGCACTTAATTAAAAATCCCCCCAAAACTCTTCTGGACTGAAGATTCCGGAAAAATGTAAAGAAACAGCTTTACCTCTGACTTACCAAAAGCTAACATTGGAGACTCATTCCAAAATAAATAAATAAATAAATAAATAAATAAATAAATGCCTACTCAGGATAACACAAAGTTGCAATCAATATTTTACACAGTAAATGTGTTCATGTGTTAAACAAGTCCCTGTGCCACTATAGAAACATTATGCTAAATTTACTTTTAATAGAATTTAGACATGTACATGAATCTTCAGTGTGTTTGCAAATGAGAACACAGCAAATATTGGTCTGCTAATTGTCCCTGGCAATGGTAGGAAAGCATTAAATGGCAAAAATATGTTACGCAGAACGTTTCCTAAAAATGCATTCAGATACGTTTTACATGTCTACAGTTGCCTGGGGCTGGATGTATAGCTGCTACTTTGACTTTTAGCTAAATGTTATATTATATATACACCCTCCAAGCTAACATTTGAACAGTTGATGACCATTGATGACATCTTAAACAAGCCAACTAGAGGTCCTCCCTGATGTGACATCATAAAAGAAGGACCCCTCCCCTGATTTTTTTTTCTTCAGCTCTGCTGTTTTTTGGGGGGCTTGGCTCATCATTAGCTCATTTACATAGACACTGAAATGCCATGTTGAGAAGAGGAGTGAAACAGAGAGATTAAGGTATTAAAAACTCACTTTTGAGCTCTGAGACCTGTGTAATCTTGTTAAAAAATAAACCAATCAAAATCAATAATATAGCAAAGTTTAACATTTATAAAGCTTTGAATCCTTTCTAAATGTCATCGATATACTGAAACAACTGATAAAAAGTCAAAGTCAACCTTATCTTTCTTTAATTAAAAACAAAAAGTTGTAGAGAAGATTCTGGTGTTTGAAATAAACCGTATTGCTCCTCTGTCGCATCAAGACCACATGGTATCTGTAAAAGTGTGACAGCATTGAATTTGTTTATCATATTTGGAGCGTGTTGTTTATCGTGGAGGGAAAGGATCTCTTGTCATCACAGCAGTGGAAGAACAGGAGCTTATCAGTGAGGATTAACAGGATGCGTTAGGAGGTGAGCATTAAGCTCACGCACACCATGCCAACATTCCTCAACACCAATAAAGCCAGACACTTTGTGTGTGACGTGTCTCTGTGTGGCGGCTAGAACACTTCACATTCACACCTTGTTCGTACTGCTGGTTTAGCTTGCTTTTTTTCCCTGGAATACCGTTAAAAATGCAAACTACTAAATTACCTTGATAATGATCAAAGATGAATATTAAACATTAGCACATTTAAATATTAATAACAGCAAGATACTATAATACCCACTGTACCTGGATGTGGATCACATATAATGTTTACCTAAAAAAAATACACTAAACATTTTTATTTTTCAATGTTAAATATATCTATAAAATAGCGTGGTCATTTTAGCACTGCTTTGATTTATTGCCACTTGTTTTGGTTTAAGATAAAAATACAAATCACAAATACAATGTCACCTTTGCAGATTCATCTATCTACCCATCCAAGCATCCATCCATCCAGCATCTGTACTAGTTAACTAGTTACTGGAGCCTATCCCATAAACTCAGAACACAAAGCAGGGTATGCCTTGGATGGGGTTCCAACACACACACACACACACACACACACACACACACACACACACACACACACACACAAACACATAGATGACATGGAAACACCAATCAGCCTACACTCTTTGTCTTTGAACCATGTGGGAGGAAACTGCACTGAGGGAGGAAACCCTGAGACCTGATGCTAAATGTGAACCCCCAAACCTAGAGGTGTAACACAACATTTCTAACCACTACAGCACCATGCTGCTCTCGGCTCCTTTGTAACTCAAATCTCTTTTTATAGACTTTTTATGTTTGTTTGACACCGTCTGGGTGTCACTTGTTATTCAGTACATACAGGATATTGCTCAAATAGCAATTTAGTTTAATAATTAACCAGGCTAGCCATCAGCTTACACGCACAGCAAGGAAAGACAAAATGCTTAACAGACTGAACTTTGATCATTAAAGGGTGTAATGAATTTCTGATTTATCTTTGACAATAAACTGAAAGCAAACATGCAGCCTACAGGTCAATCAAATGTTATGGATTCCTGGCCTCCTGCATGCTATCCAAGTAAAAGCCACACCTGATTCCAAGTATTTAGTTTGTTGATACTGGCTTTTAATAAACTATCTGGTGTGGTTTCTGTAATAAAAGCCCTTTATGGCAATGACCCACAGTGAGACTTGAGGCGAAGTTATGATGCTGAGGACTCCAACCTCTGGCAAAATCTCACACACATACATACAGTACATTTCTCAAAAAAATACATTATAGGAAATATGCACCAATCAGCCTATTATGCATGTCTTTGGATTTTGGGGTGAAACCCGAATACCTGGAGGAAGCCCATCAAGCACTGGGGCAGCACATCAAACTCCATGCACACAGACTGGAGGCAAGATTCTCCTCCACTCTGAAGGTACAAGAAGACAACTCTAATCACTAAGCCACAATGCCGCCACTATCCTATACTCTATATTTAGTTTGTCTGCGTAAATATTTTACTAATGTGAACTAAATAAATAAAGACAATCATAAAACTAGTCATTATCCTTTGCGTGTCCTTTGTGAATGTGTAAAGTTGCCTTAG
Organism: Clarias batrachus; assembly: GCA_003987875.1. Lineage (NCBI taxonomy): Eukaryota > Metazoa > Chordata > Actinopteri > Siluriformes > Clariidae > Clarias > Clarias batrachus. Next base: position 61,880 of record QMIH01001210.1, on the reverse strand, counting down.
GCGGAATGATTTTAAGCCTGTTTGATTGCTTGTGCTTCATGTTTGCTCTTTTACTGTTGTCTCCATGTGCATCCTCATGCCTGTCAGCATATTCTCATTACATTTGTAGAGTACACAGCCCTGAGAGCAACAAACACACACCAAACACTCATCACTTTCACGGTTTTTGTTAAGACTGTAGAACTGTACCTACTTTAATCCAGGTTTCACATGCAGATTATGTGCCACATTTTTTTTTTCTTTCTTTTTCTTTTTTTTTTTTTATTGCATACAGACAGAATTATGAGGAATTGCAGCAAGGCATATTTTAAGCTTAAAAATTGAGAGATAGTTTAAAATTGTTTAACAAATTGTGTTTGCACATGACACATAAGAATACATTTTTAAAATCTTCTTAGGAATCAGCATTTTTTAAACTCTGCAAAAAATAATAATAATAGATTATTTTTTCTGGCACACAAGTAGGTACAATCTAGTAAAGGCCGGAGTACTGAGCCGCTTCCCGAAATCCTTTTGATGTACATTTCCTTAGAGAAAATTTGTGCATGTCGGACATTGTAAACTTAGACCACTGATTAAAATCCGGAAACTATGATTTACAAAAAAATGTATTTAGTGCTCCTTTAATCATGTCTGGGTTGTTTTGTAAGTTGGTTTTTGATCATCTTGAAAAAGAATCCAGGATACAGTACTGTGCAAAAGTCTTGAGTCACCCAAGAGTTTTTCATATTAAATCAAATTAATTGATGTAGATTAAATGTATTTGTACTTAGTGTTGTTTTTCAGGGGACTAAGAGTAACATAATTTCAATTCTCTATATGTATGTACTGTACACTTAGCAGAATCAACAACAAAGCTGACTTTGACTTAAATGAAAGAAATGGGAACAAATTTTTACTGCGACATTAAAGTGCCTAAAGATTTTTTTTATGTAACACCCTATACAGCGACCTCATTTTCACTCTTGTCTGTTCCAACCACTCAGCATTCAGCATCAGCAGTATACTAACCACTGGCCTGATCATCTGTCATCACCTGCACCTGTTTGTTTTCTGGATCATGCCTTAAGTTAGATGCTTTTTAATGCATATGGTTCATAGGTCACTGTCTTGTCTAACCAATGGTGTTTGTCTGAAACTGGTCAGGTACTGAAACTGAACTGGACTGAATATCTGAGGCAACACTTGTTACAAATAAAAGCCAGGAAGTCCTTCAAGAAGCCCAGAGAACTATTCCTCAATACTCCATTAAATCTCTGCTTAGCCTTCTTATAGAGGAAACCATTTTTACAATGCAATTTGTAGATTCATTAATATATGAATATCTCATATTCTCTCTCTTTCAGCCCATATACTATATTTTGGTTTTGCAACATTAACTCATGATGGTTATTTTGGTCAATACAGATTAGTTGACAAATTAGTTCCACTGCATGAGTCTTTATAAGTATTTTTTGTTCTATATAGATGATGAAACATAATGTATTTAATCATTTAGAAGTTCTACAGTTTGTATATATTGTATACTAGGCTTAAGATTCTTGAACAGTGCATCATATTTCCTCTGGTTTCCCTGGAGAAGGAACTTTAAATAAACACCGACCATTTGAATCATCCGAGACTGATTCAGCAGAAAGAAAAATGCTCTCTGACTTAAATTTCTTTTTTTTTTGAAGAACAGTAACCAAAATCACATGAATCTCTGAGAACTCATAGACGGTTCCGCTCTTTGTGGTCGTAGTGAGACATGAGGCATCACATGTTGGCTTTTATTTTTTACTTATTGTTCTGCCGTGGAAGCAATATTATTTAAGTAGAACCCACTCAGTGATGCACAGCATCATGTGACTAGTACAATGAATTCATGTCCAGTAGGACGGAAATTGCAGGATGGACAAGGGGGAAATCCTGCTGTTTTGAATATGCTGAAATTATGTTTAGGTGAAGTTAGGATGATGGACGTATTGCCGTTGGAGCTTCTTATCAGTGCTGCCTCAGACTTCCTGTTTTACAAACTACAGCTGTCTTCTGGCGAAAATGCCAAGTCTTTGTACTTTCAAGGGCTGGATGGGTTGTTCTGACATTTTTTATTTTTTTTTAATGTACAGTATTATATAGGGACTTTTTCTTTTCTTATGAGACCCTTGAACAGTAGAATATATACAATAATTGTTAAAACCAGGGGGAAAAAAACAATAAAGGTTATTTAAATGTGTAAGAGAATATTATGGAAATATAATAAAACCGTGTTTTTATTATTATTATTATTATTATTATTATTATTATTATTATTGAACTTTCCACCAAACAAATACCACAAGTCCTGGTTGCTTTCAACTTAATGTCAAACAATCTAGTAACAAAAGCATGCACTTTTCAAATAAATGTACTATAATAATGTTGAGCTTTGCTAATAGTGGCATATGAAATCCATTTCTGAAAGAAATCCCCTTGGAAATCCTTCAGAGTCCCAAGTTTAAGACTGTATAGTTTAGTGTATTATGTTCAATATCAGTTCATAATCCAAAAATTGTTAGCGTGACCGTTGACACAGCTGTTGCCTTAGAAGTGAGACTTCCCAGTTTTACCATACATAGACTTCGCCCTTGTAATGAAAAATAAGTTTTGAGGAACTACTTCCACTTGGAGGAGACATTTTTTGCTAAATGTTTCATGCTAGCAACCTAATTAGCTAGTTTTGTTTAAATTGAAATCTTATATTATAACTTTGCTAACTGGCTATGATTATCATCATGGATAACATAAAGTGCTTCACTGACAGACTCTACTTATAGAAGTAAGAAGTTTAAATTTCATGCATAATGAAAGCTAGAGTGGTACGTTTGGGGATGGGGAAGAAGAAGCGTGCCAAGAAAAACCAACAAGGGGAACTGAAATTTAAACCATCATTAAGGTTGTGTGGTACATTGTCTGTGGCGTACTGACAGCCTTTCACATAGACTCTGTGAGTGGTAGCTTTCCACGTGGTTGATGGTTAATGACTGTTTAACGGGGAACAGCTTACACCTGTGCATTGTTAGGGTTATAGTCTACTCATGGGCTCAGGATGTTGTCAGCTTCTAGATTGTAGTTGGGGATGACAAAGTGCTGATATAAAGCAGAAATGCCATACCAGTTAGGCCTTATGTTAAATATGTCACAAAGGAAACGAAACATACACAGCATTTTTTTTTTTGTTAAGATAAAATTACCACTATATTACTCAGCCTTAGTCACATGTATTACATGGATATTAGAAACGGATACTGTCCAGGAGTTTTTGTGGGTTTTTTCGTGCCCAAATATAAAAGCATTAAAACAGTCAAATGTTCTGTGAGTCATTTGAGGTCATTAAATAACTTTGTTAAACTTGTTTTTGTTAGACACACCCTCACATTTCAATGAAGTCATGTAAATGATTCCATGATTATTTCATCCATCAAGTGTTTCGTTTCCAGTTATATATAAGTTTAAGGTTAAGATGGTCACACTTCTGGAGGAAACCAGTGACTCGGCAGAGGTGGCGACTTTGACCATGAGCTGAACTGAGCTATTTCCCATCCAGACTGTTAAATATAATCGATTTTTAAGAGTAAAATAAAAAAGACATGCATTTAGGTTTTTCTGAAAGTTAATCCTTCTGTGTACTCTAAACACTAAGCACAAGGATTTTCATATGAATAATCGCAAGCCTAGTGGGGTAAGTTATTATCGTTTCGAGCACAATGCTAACTGCAGGGAGCATGGTGGCTTAGCGGTTAGCACTATCACCTTGAATTCCAGGGTCTGGGTGTGTGGAGTTTGCACATGTTCTCCATGTGCTCGGTGGGTTTCCTCAAGTAATCTGGTTACTGGTTTTCCCAAATTGCTCACAGTGTGGGATAGGCTTCAGACCCCCTTCAACTCTGTACAGAATAATCAGGATGATTATTAATATATAATATAATTTGATAATAGATGGATGGATAATTATATATATATA
>QMIH01001210.1:31725-50860 GCA_003987875.1 Clarias batrachus | reverse complement strand
CTACCATGAATTTACATATCTCTCTAAAGTATTTAGAGAACTTTTTTTTAAAAAAAAGCAAGATGAAAGTGGACAAGACTAGAACTACAGATATGTTTGACAGTTTTACATGTGAGTGGGGAAAAGATGGACTAAAATAAGAGTTGACTACACAAGTACAGTCTGTGGGGATCTGGGTGTCATCTTTGGTCTATCCATGATGCTACTGTATGAATTTCATCTCTCTTATTAGCAGCTGATCCATGATTAGAAAAATTGACATGGTAGCATCTAGATTTGAACCCAAGCAAGGCAACTGTCTCCTATGTTCTCTGTGTATATATAATACATTTACCCGAGGAATTAAAGGAGTTTGCATTGCACTGAGCAGTCCTCTGACTTACTCATGGTAGTATTGTAAAATTGTTTTCTCTTGGTGGAAAAAATGGTTAAGGAGGAGAAGAAGATATTTGAAAACAATGAGTTAAAAAGAATATTTTGAAACATATCTGCATTTTACGGGATCTAAAAGCACTATCTTTTTATATCAGAATATTTAAAGGACCAGTTTAACCAAAAATAGATAAATCTTACAGGAAATCTTAGAAAGAGCATATTTTCACTTATGGTATCTACCTTATTCTAGGTACTCTAGGTTTAACATCCATTGTAGCCCACCGTTTAAACTGAACCCCTGTAGGTGATGGCATTTTATTAGTTACCTTGAGCCTCCGATAAGCACTGTCTATAGATTCACTGTGACCTTCGGTCACCCTGCTGCACAATGGTGGACAGTGTTTAGTGCTTTTCAGTTCAATGAGCTTATCACACGCACATGGTGCAATCAGTCCAGACACACCAGCTTTTCTATTTAGCCTAAAATACAATTTGGCCCATTTGAAACATCTCGGTGTGTTTAATATGATTTTGGCTGGTACACACTGATACAGTTCTGAAATGTGGTTGTTGTGGAATTTAGAGAATTGAGAAACCTGCAAAGATGAATACATGCATGGTTCTGGTCTGTAAATCATCATAAATGTGAGATAAGATATGGATGGAATTCCCCTGTTACAGCTGTGTTAACACCACTTAAAACAGCTGCACATGCAATATCACAACACTGTGTCTGTTTTCTATTATCGTCATTTAAACCGATCCCGTATGATTAAAGATTTGCTTTTGAAAGCAAATAACAACCTCACAAATCATACAGGAGTTTTAACCATGGCTCTGTTCTGTTGTTTGGATCCTTCAAAGGAATAGCACGCAAACATGACCGATTTCAAATAGGACCACATTTCACAACAAAAGGCTGCGGTTGCATTCCATGCTTTAGGGGCTTTTATCATGTTTAGCACGTGTTTACTCAAGGCTGAGACGTGAGAGACGTGTCGTGGTCCTCACCTTGGCCAAGTGAGCCTGCAAGCTGTTCTTGGTATCAGCCATTTCAGAGATGCGGTTAGTGAAGGCTACGTTAACGCTGTTGAACTGGTTCCACATCTCGCTGGAGGTGACGCTCAGCAGCACCTCGATCTCGTCACGGAGCTTGTGTGACGCCGCACGCTGACTCTGGGAGTGCAGGATGTTGTCATCAGTGAACTTTGACCATGTGTCAGGCAGGCTCAGACTGCACTCATATAAAAATAATAATAATTCATCAATTGTAACTTAGTCCCGCAGCATAAAAGACATGTTCTCATTAAATTAGATTAGATTAGATTCAGCTTTGTCATTAAGCAAAGTGCAAAACCAATGAAAGTAAATAACAAAGTAGTCTCTGTCAATAAGACTCTGTAAATAACAGGGTTGTCAACTTGTTGACATCTAAACCCAAATAGGATATAGATTATGTCTCCTGTGTGTTTTTTTTTTTCTTTCCATTACACAAGTGATCATAGCGACGTCATAGGAAAATATTTACGACTGTTTAACACAGTTTCTAACCTCTCTTTTTTCATAACAGTGTTTGGATGTACAATGGAAACCTTTCTGCCATCTAAAATTAACAGTTTCAAAAACATTTGACTCGTATGATTTTTGCTTGTGACTAATTAAACTATTGTGCAAAGATATTGCCTGCATCAGAGTGCTTCTATGGTATTATAAGATCACTCAGTCACTCACTCACTCATCATCTATAGCGCTTAATCCTGTATTCGGGGTCACAGGGGCCTGGAGCCTATCCCAGGAGACTTAGGGCACAAGGCGGGGTACACCCTGGACAAGGTGCCAATCTGTTGCAGGTCACACACACATACACACACTACGGCCAATTTGGGAATGCCAATTAACCTAAATTACATGTCGGAGGAAACCAGAGTACCCGGAGGAAACCCACCAAGCACGGGGAGAACATGCAAACTCCATGCACACAGAGACGGGAATCGAACCCGGACCCTGGAGGTGCAAGGTGACAGTGCTAACCACTACACCACCTTATTATAAGATCAGTTGCTGAAAAAAAAAAAACAGCATTTTCTACTGTACTACTGCAATTTCTTATTACACTAATCATTTAATTTTAAAGTAGCTCCTCAATTCAAATTACATTACAAGCATCACTTTACTGTGTATTCATTGTTTTTACAATCCTATACATTTCTTTAAACATTCACCACTGAACTAACTGTTCTTGCACCTGCTTGGATTATCCTCATTTTGATAATTGAGTAATGTTTCTGTGTTGTATTGCCTCCAGCAAACATGCAAACATTTCGGGATACTCACGAGGGATCGAGACGCTCGATGCCTCTGTAGTAGCTGATTCCATCCGAGGCGTTGCACAGCTGATGACACCTGTCGTCTATACGCTGAGCTGAGACCTTATCATTTAAATCTTTTTCCAGTTCATGCTGTGCTGATCGATTTGATCTTGAGGCATGTACAGGTGCACACACACACACACACACACACACACACACACACACACACACACACACACACACACTATTATAGTGTTTTAGAGCAAACAGAAAAAAAAAATCTGAAAAATGTACTCACGCCAGCTGTGCAATGGCTTTGTCCAAGTTCCTCCTCATTCTCTCCTGACATGATTTTATCACCTCCACTTCCTGAGCAAGAGAATATAATAATTACTGCCAAAGCAATGCAATTTACCCTAAAATCCCAAAAACCTCTTTGTAACGAAACATATCGTGGAAAGACTAATCAATCCAATTTATTATTAATAATATTACCATCACAGAGAGTACCATACCTTGATCAAGTCTTTTTCAACATCATCATGTACCAGATCGATGGACATCCTCTTCTCTCGATGAAACAAACATTCCTGGGACACCTGAATTAAATGAATTTAAAAAAACTGGATCATCAATCTATAATAGATTTTATTAAGGCCATATGCATCAAGCGAAGGTACGCCACTGTTCAAATGGTCAGCTTCCCAGGCATCCCAATCTTTTGCTGTCCACTCTTAACCTTTCTTGTGGATCATCCTTTACTTCATTGGTTCATCATCACTTCCCCTTGTGAATGTCATGTGGGTTTGAACCCATGACCCTTTTGACCATCAACCCAGAGCTTCAGCTACCTGAGCCAACACCTTCCCATAATAGATTCTCAACATTTATTATAAAGGAGTAGCTTGTGTGTTTTTTGGTTAGGAGTTGTAGCAATATATACAGTACAGTACTTTTCTAAGCATAGAAGTGATTGAAACACCTGAATTAAATGTGAGAGTGAATACTTTTTGTAATATTGTGTGTGTGCGTGTGTGTGTGTGTATTTGACTATGGACTAGAGATCAAATGTTTTGCTTTACAAACCAAATGGGTAATTTAAAGAACCCAGAAATGTTGGTAATGTTTGCTTACAAACATTAGGAAATGCACCTACAGCCCATCCATTGATTCATTAAGCTGGCATCACTATTAACTAAATGGTAAAAATAGAACAAAATAAGTACAATTAGAGTACAATAAACAAAATATTAGATACAATTCCCAATATAAATCAGATTGTTTTTGACTGCATATTTATACAAGTTAAGGAAGCACCAATTTACTTTATAGTCACATCTGAGTATTGCAGTATGTTATAAACTGCTAAGTATGCATGTTACTTCTTCTTTTCAATAAATGATGCCCACAAGACTCTATACAAGGCAAAGCTTATAAGCAGAGCTGACAGCATGAAACCATGTGAAATAGAATACATTTACAGTATGGACACATAGAGTGTATTTTGACACAGTGGCATTTGTCCAGGGGTGGGACAGTTTAAGCAGTGAAGTGATTTGTCAGTGCTGGAAGTTGATGCATTGGAAGCAGAAAAAATGGACAAGTGTAAGGGTTTAAGTAAACTATGACGAGGGACTGTGATGGCAAGATGAGTGGGTCAGAGTAACTCCAAAAAAGCAGGTCTTGTGAGGTGTTTCCCAATGCAAAGGTTAACACCTACCTAAGTGTATAAAAGGATAACTTGTGTGAGGCCAGGGCAAGTCCATCTGGTCCGATCCTATAATCAACTAATTGCTGATAGTACTGTATAGCTGATGTGTAGCTGCAAACCATCAAAGATCTCATGCCCATACTACACTGCAAAAATTGTTCAGTGTGATCTAATTCCCTAGCTCTTAATTCCATTTAGGATCAGTGGGATGTTCTGGAGGCCCCACTTCACAACTTGTAGGAATTAAAAGATTTGCTGTAAAGCCTTTGTGCCAGTTTCCACAGCACACCTTTAGAGATCTTGTGGAGTCCATGCCTCAACGGTAAGGGCTGTTTTAAAAGACAGGCAGTTTAAAAGACTGCAATAAAAGACAGGCCAAATCAATGTTATGGATGACTGGCACACATTTAGTAGCATAAGAGTAACTGGGGACAGATTGCATAAAAATACTAATTGACACCCAATGTACAATAGTTAGGTGGACAAAGAGATGGTACACAAAAGAATGTCTTGCATTACAATTTGCTTTGGCATTAAGTGACCCAAGCAGCAATAATGATGGCCTGTAAAGTGTCCCATTGACATTAGGAATGTAGGTCAATTAGGCTACAGACTTTTTAAGTTGTAGCTATTTATCACACTTCCTTGTTCAAGTTGTCTCTGTGAAGATAAGCATTCAATTGTTAATGTCTAAAGACTTCATGGTGACATCGATATTAGAATACTCATTTTACTGTTTGTACTGTCTGTTCTGTACACACTGTCTGTTCTGTAAGAAAGTAACCTGATCCCTCAACACTCACCCAGTCTTGTTAATCTTTACCCAGATCACTGTGACAGGATGAGACTAATTAATGCCCTTATAGTTTCATGTTTACCTAGCAACAGCTTCCTGGTAACTCCTCTTTGCAAGCTCATAGACTCGTTATGTTAATGAATATCTATGAGTTATCAGTTAATGAATATCTACAATACTTTTTTTTCTGTAAAAATATTAACTGTTTCCCATACATTGCTTTGCACAAAGATTTGATCAGAGTTGTCTGTATATGAGTCCCAGTACTGCTGAGATAAAAATAGATCCCCCCAAAAAAGGCTATTTTAGACTCCTTATTTATAATGGATTGGACCAACATATGACCAACCCTGACCAGATTATTACTAAAAAACAAAAGACTGCACCTGTAGTGGGCCCTCTGTCTCGCTAAGGGCTCTCTCCAGTCGTCTTTTCACCTCTGTCAGTGCTGTTATCTCTGTCACCATGTTGTCAATTTCATGGCCCAACTCAGACCTCCAAAAGCTAATATCGTTTAGCCTTTCTCCCAGGTTCCTGCTGGTGCTCTCTTGAGTCTTGCGTGTGAGCTGATCCCGGTCCTGGATCAACCGGATTGTGTCCTTTCTCAGCCTCTCCGAACTCTTCCTGGAGGATTCTGAATCTCGATAGTTGCTCTGGTTGGATTTGTACCAGTCATCTGGTGTATAGCGTGTCATTAGTGCCATTCTGTTGGATGGGTAGAACATAGTCTTGGCCCGAACAAGGTCCAGGTTTTCTCTTTGAGATACAGGAAGGATGGAGGGAATAGCGCTACCAGTCCTGAAGTACATGTTGGTCCTCCAGTTGGAGTTCTGGTTGGTGGAAAGGGTCGGATGGAGGCTTCTGTAGCTGGATGCTGTTGTGGAGATGGCTGGCAGGAAGTTGCTGGTCTTGGGCCTTGTGTATGTGGCCAGTTGTGTTGAACCAATTAGCTCCATGTTTGTCAGGCAAAGCCAAATCTAGTTTTCATAAGAAATGAAAGAGAAAAAGCAGCATATATTTTTAATTAAAGTCTACAGTTTCTACTTTTGCTTTGAAAATTGATTTCAGAATTTTTGGCCTATCCATTCACTGTAAATTTTAATAACTCCATTTCTGTTGAAGTTAGGGAATGTCCCAATTGATAATATCCAGGTCATCAGGAAATAATGAGGTTACTAAAGTCTCCGCTGAATATAAACCTCTTTCCCTTGTGTTTTCTCTAGATTACAATATAACATTAAGCTTTACAGTATGTTTTAATGCATAGACATTTGTTTGCACTGCAATGAATTAAAGCTCCAAAAGCTCCAAAAACATCTGAACATAAAAAGAACAGAAATGAGTAACAAAAATGATAAAATTTTTTAAAAATTATAAAAATAAAACCTCACCAGTCACAGTCTTGCAGAATCTTCAGCGTATCCCGGATCCCACCGTGACTGTGCACTGTTACACACCATGGAAACGACTGACTGGATCTGACAGATAGGGCGGCTGTAATGCATTATTAATATACAGGTGAGCATTTCAGTGTCGCTCAAAGCTCAGTGGTTAAAGACTGAATAAACCTGATTAATCACCGAGCTGCCACACAGGCGGTCGCCACTGGAGATACCATGGTGAATAAACTCTTACTGTTTGAAATTCATTGTCATAGTGGTAAATGTATATGGCTAAAGTGTTAATTTGTGTCCAGTTGGATTTAAATTTTACATCGGGGGGTTTGCGTCCCCAGGATGACCTCCAAACACAGGAAAAATATTTTGATACAAGCATAAGTTCAATGAAATTAAATTGTGTTGCATTCCACTGTATTCTGTTATACTGCATGTTCTCGTACTGAGAAAGAAATAAAGCACAAATATTACTTGGAGGTTTATTCTTTTTTGAATTAATGTTAAGAAACAAAAAAAGAAAAGAAACTTTGTATATGTATAATTTGTCCTTCATTTTTTCACACAAATGAATAAATGTCTTCTTATGCATTACCAAATTACACACATACTTTGTGATTCTTATCCCATATAGACACCACAATAATAAAGTGCAAGTAGTTTGTCTCTAGTGATGTGTGACAAAAGCCATATATAAATGTATATTTTGCATAAAGGCTTCTCTAATGTTCTGGTTTTGTTTTGTTTCTTATTGATACTTTTATAGCTAAGAGATTGTCTGCCTTTCTTGCTTTTTTTCCCCATGTTGAATGCTTCCATTTCTTTTGCCTCAAAGCCACAGGAGATTTCTATCTGTGGTTCCTGATCAAATATTTCTGTCATTTAAAGAGCACCTCAAGAGACATAGTTGTTAAGAAATGAATTATAAATATATCAGGATTCGGATCAGTAATGCATCCACTTATTGGCTTGACCGTTTTGTTCTACATGAAGACCTTCTATTTTTATTACACTCTAGATAATGCACAAGTCCGAGTCAAAAAAAAAAAAATCTTGGATGGCTTTCTTTCAAAAATAAAATATTTTCAGTGGGTCAGAGGGTTCAAATTTCTTCAGTGCTGACACAAGAGATTTGCATGCAAGCTCACTCCAACCCTCCCCGTGGGCATCGCTGCAGAAGTCTCTTTTAGCTAACACCCATCCACAAGCAATGAATTAGATATTCCTCAATCCAGTCACACCAAATTAACCAGTCATAGGAGTGAAAGAAAGAAACGGGTTTTTTCTCTACCGTTCTAGTGCATTTACACTGCTCTTACACCGACTGACATTAGCACCATTCAGAAGTGAACGCTCTTACAGGAAGCACACCTATTTATTAATATTATTATTAGCTCCATAATTAGTAACTGTACAGTATGTATAACTGACGCGTTCTACATTTTTATTTTACATTTTTCTTTAAATAAGTATCTGGGCATGTGTGAATCCTTTGTATGAGCCAAGCATCATGTTTCCAAACCTCTTGAAGATAAAACAGTGCCCTCATATACTAACACTTGGTCTGTTTTTACATATTTAAAGGATCTGTCTCAAGTCAGATATGGACAGGACGTATTATTGTTGGACATGCATAAAGATGTTAAACTCCAAGAATGTGTGATGGTTCACAGCTGCATGTATTTATATTATCCATACTGTTTTATCTGGAAAGCAGGAACATGGACAAATAGAACACTCACGCTTTAGGAAGGAAGGATTTGAATGATCAGGCCGGGGTCCATTTTTAGCCAATATACATGTGTATGACTGATTTTTCCATCACATCGGATTTTCATGATATATCTGCTGTGTGGTTATATGAATTATCTGGAAACCAAGTTAGTTCTGAATATCACTTTTGTTACCGCAGTTACTGTATAAACAGCCATTTCCTTAAAAGCTTACTCATTCCATTGTCTTTCCTACGTTGAAAACGTACTGACTGTTGACCTACCAAGCTCTTGACCTGGAGACTCCTTTCATAAATTGTGCATAAACATGAATAAAATTGAAAGAACATGCAAACCCAAGGTGGGACCTTGGAGGAGCGAGGCCATAATGCTACCACCACGCCACAATGCCGCCTTATAAAGCATGTTATAGGTTTTATGTATTAGGCTTAAAACCTTTTGAAAAATAGGAACTTGTTTGATGTCTATTTTTTTAACCTGATCTAACTGTCCTCTGGTAATCTGTACTATTTTGCCTGTATAACTGCTTCTTAAACACTTTTGTATCGTCTGGATAACTAGTGGATTCTCGCGGTTGTAATATTTGCCCGCCTCGTATCACAACCCCTACACACATTCTTCTTGACATTTCTCTCCTGCCAGATGTCATATGCTGCCTTCAAGTCAAGTCAGAAGACTGAGAGCGTCGTGACAAAAACTCTTTTCAAACAATTTTTTTTTTCTGTTGATTTTCTCCTCAAGTTTTGGATTGTTGTCTTGTTGCGTAGAATTAAATTTTACTCAAATTACAGCTGTAGAGCTGTACAGTCTTAAAGTTTCTACATCACAGTAATTGTTACTGAATTAATGAAACAAAGTCGATTATTTGTTTGAATACCCTTTGCTTAACACACACACACTATATACAGTATATACATTTCTGAGAATTACCTACAGTATTGTCTATGCACAGTCTACGGAAGATGTAAGTGTTTGTCCTAAGCTCAGCAACGTCAATGCTTAAGGTACTTTATAATGATATTTTAAAACCCACTTAATCACTTTGCATGTATAAATAGATGCTAGCTACCTGGGTTGGTTTGATTGAGCTCTGATAAGGGTGTGGGAATCGGTTTTATTGAACAAATGGAAAAAGATTTTCCACAACAAGTATTAATATAAGTTGAAATAATATATATATTAAGGCATTGGACTACAGTTCAGAAGATCCCAGGTTCAAACCTCACAACCACCAAGTTGCCACTGTTGGGCCCTTGAGCAAGGCCCTTAACCCTCAATTGCTCAGATGTAATGAGATTTTTTTTAAAAAATGTAAGTCGAGCGTCTGCCAAATGCCTATATATATATACACACACACACATATATATATTTTTTTTTTTGTATTAACCAGAGTTAAAAAATAAACCCTAAAAAAAATACAAAAAAAAAAATTCTGAACCTGAATCTATACATGGTGCATTGAATAATGGATCACTTCAGATTGCTGAGTGATCACTGACCTCGCTCTGTCAAGTGTTGTATATTAACACACTAACTAATACTGCTTAATACATTCCAGCTGACAGGTTTGCTCATTTGTATTTTATGCATTTGATTTTAAAAACTGAATGATTTATTTATTCTTTTTCTTTTTTCTTTTTACACAATCATCTCTAGTAAGATAAGCTCTATTGCAGCAAGCAGGCGATGACAGAGCAGCATTAGATGCCGTGGCTACTGTGGTTGGTCTTGATAACCATGTCTCTAGTGGAGGGAAATCTGAGCTGTGAATCAGTGAGTCAGGTGGGTCACCTCTATTCAGAGCTTCAGCTGAGTTACCCAGGGCTTATCAATCATTCATCTCAACAGGAAGAGAGCACACGAGGCAATTTAACACACCACAATCAGACACCGGTCCTGTTACAGTCAATGAATCAACTTAGTTTTCACACTGATCACGAACAGGGGCAGGACGAGATATTTGGGGTGGTACGTCTTTAGTCCCAAAGACACGGATGACATGGCTTTGGGTCAGGAGCAAATTTATTATGTGTTCAGGCAGCTACAGGTTAATAAGATTCAATAAGTCAAGCCAAATAAGATTCAATGGTGTGGACAATTTAACAGTTTGCATAGTTGGATAGCATGCTGCATTTTAATATAGAGCTAGAATAACATTTTACTATAGAAGGGTGTCTCTTTTTATCTTTGACTACACTATCAGGTAAATTAGATACAGTTAGCATCACATTGTCATAGGAGTTAGTACCACCAAGGTTGATGGTTCAAGTCCAACCGTGATGGGTCAAGTAAAATCAAGTAGGCTTTTATTGTCATTCCAACCATATATAGTCAATATACAGTGAAACAAAACAATGTCCCTCCTGGACCAAGGTGCTACATTACCTACATACAACATAAATAAAGCAAACAAAATAAATTAACAAAACTAACTAGCTAATTAAAACTCCTAATTAGCTGACCTGCTGAGACAAAACTAATTAACCTAATACATTAACAGAAGTGTCTAAGTACTATACAAAAGGCAGCAAAAAGACAACATAAAGTGCGCAAACAAGAGCGACAACATGACAACAACATGACCCAGTGCAATACTCTGAGGTAAAGAGGTAATGAGTTGTATGTCTAGTTCATTGAGTGCCCTGGAATAGGCTTCAGACCTCCCGCAACATAATACAGGATATATAGTAAACAAATAAGTGAGAATGCGATTATCAATTATATACCAGTAAACTGGGGACACGATCATGGTCTCACAAGACTCATTTATGTATGTGAAGACCAAAGGTCAGGCCATCTGGTCTGATCTTACAGACATTGCCAATCAAATTGGTCAATGATGTCAATGCTGGGCACCCTAGAAAGCTATCAGAACATCCAGTGCACCACAGGCTGCTTTGTATGTGGCTAGCAGTAAAAGTTCAAAATTGTTTATCCGGCCTATAAATTCCCCAGATCACAGTCCAATGGGACACTTTTGGAATACACTAGATGAACGCCATAACGCCCAGAAGGCTCTGCTGCTAACCTCCCAGTGCCTCACACTACAGCACACCTCCAGAGGTCTTGTGGAGTCATATTTCAAGGGGCCAGAGCTGCATCATGTTTTATACAGTATATATTTAATTATAAGCATTCCACTTTAAAGTGTAATACTTCAAAGGAATATTCCTCCGTGTTTAATCAACCTTATGATTGCTATTGAAAGATTCAAACAATGTACTCTTGAAAAATGAATTCCAATGGAAAAATAATGTATTGTTCCTTACTTTGCTATCCTAATAAGGTTCATGAACGTCATAAGACACTGAAGGACTTCATTTAAGGATTATAGGGCATTATGCATGAGAACGTTCAAACCCTTTTTCCTAGCATGTTTTGGGGACATGAAAAGAAACCAGAGAACCCAGATGTGAACACAAGATGTGAAACATTACACAGACAGCAACTTGAGCTCATGGTCAATCCTGGTAAGCTGTAAGATTGCAATTTCACACCCAGTATGGTTTTCAAAGGTCCTGTGTATTGTTCTAAATGTAACATGAAAAAATGTCTGAATTGTGTAACTATGCATCAGGTTTTAAGTTGCTTTTTGTCCTCACCTGTATTACCCAGCAGAAACTCTAACGCTGGTTGACATTCTCCTGTAGTTGTAATTAAGTTGTGATGTCGTCCACCCGAAACATAACATCAGCTCAGTATTGTTTTTGAAAGTTAGAATAACTTCGATATACAGTAATATGACATTGGGATAACATTAAATGAACCCCAACACAACCTTATAACAGTATAAAATTCATAAAAGAGGTCAGAAATCTCATATGGAGAACAGGATGAACACAACGGCTTCCTGAAAAAACACCCCGTGAATTTCATTTCTCTTGTACACAAAGCACTTGCTCATCCCTTGAGTGTTGTAATTACCGTGAAGTGCACTACAGCTGCCAAATGCAGCAACACCAGTGCTAGTGATAGCAAAAAGCAAAGAAGAACTATTGATTTGGAATGGAACAAAATGTGGTAAATCAGTGAGTGATTAAGTATCTACAGTACACTATGATATTGTAGTATGGTCATCATGTAATGTCCAAATGCATTTCCTACTGCCACCAGTAGGTTCCCTGGTTTCCAGTGCTCTGGCTGTCAAAACTGCGTTCGAGTCCCAGTCAGGGTATTGGCATAGTTTAAAAAAGAAAAAAGCTACTAGCAGCAATATGACCATTATCGTACTATATTTCACTTGATGGACAACAAAAATGCTCTTAATTAATATTGTTATCCAAGCTTATTGGCAACATTATGTTGATTTCATTCATTCAAAGTTCATGCCAATGACATGTAGTCACTGTTGGTCCAACATAATTTCATCAGAGTAATTTTAACTTTCCTAAACAACCAACAGTGTCTCAACATATGTACTGTAATATTTTCAAATTAATCTTCCACAACGTTTTGACAACCATAAATTCCTGCTTGGTAGTGTCTCTGTTTTTCAACCAAGACCCGTGAGCACTTACCTCGATACCGCGTCCTGGAGAAAGTAAAATAACACAGCATGAAGCTGCTGCCAACTCGAGGCAATCATGCCAATAGCGATGAGTGAGTTGTTTGGATGGGAGGTGTGTATGTGTGGAGTATCAGCTTTTTAAAATCCAACCAGCTTAAAAAATTGTTGTTGTTGTTGTTTTGATTAATTTCTAAATGGACTGATACCGAGTTTATAAACCTCACACTAATATACAAGTGCTATGATCAGATGAATTATGGGAAAAACCTTTTCTTTGGCTTTTTCTAACTTTAATATCGGATCAAATTTGCCCTATGAAGTCATGTCGATATAACTGGTAAAATTTGTCCTCTAGGGCAAAGACTTCAAACTAGAACGTGAGTGAAACCTTATAGCCACCTATATATGGAGCAACCTTGCGTCTTTCGGCTGGCTGGGCTGCTTTGCGGCATGCCATTCATGCGCCAGGGGCCAAAACTGAGCTTCTAGCATCAATAGCACTCAGCTTGAAGAGCTGAATCTATTTAGCATGTCTGTAAACATTAACGCAATTGGACCTTGCAACACCCTTGAGAATTCAGATCATAGAAAAAAAATGGTATGTTTTAATGTTAAAAACATAAAAAATAGTTAGAAAACTATTTTTAACTTCTGGGTTTGGATTTAGGACATACTGTAAAGTGGAGTGGAGTGTGAGTATGTTTTTTTTTTTTTTTTTTTTAAAGCTCTGCTAAAAATAACGCCTTTATTTTTTTTTTACACTTGTGGCCTCAGATACGCTAAAGCTAATCCATGCACTTACAGCAAACGGGAGAATTGAGAACATCATACGCAAATTGAGGATTGAGTGTACAGCGAGCCATCATGTGACGTGAGTGGGAAAGCAAATCGATTCGGGCGTTCCGCTAAAGGCATCTCAGGACTCTGCAGGATGGGTTTCAGTTGAGCGGTGAGAGAGAGAGAGAGAGAGAGCGAGGTGGAGTGAAAGGCAGAAAATCTGGCTCTTGGTTACTGAGGGCGGCACAGCTCGGTTTACATTTCAGTCATGCCATGGGTGTGGCAGTTACCTAAGTGGAGAGGAGACGGATTGCTTAGGCATACCTCTCATTCCTGTTCCTCAAATCTGTTACCTAATGACTGGAAATTTGCTCCAAAAACATGCCAAAGAGGACAAACCACTGTTTAAACAGTAGTATCCACACAGTCTCTTGTTTACTTTTTCCCTTAACTCACTCACAATGTCCATCATGCAAGACTAAACAGTCTACTTCTATAACCTCTATAACTCCCATCTGTGCTTCTTCGGTTTAAAAAAAGCAGAGTAATGTAATCTAATCTGTATTCATGAATACTCTGTTTGTCATGCTGTAACACCTGAGCTAAGGGACAACCAAAGTATTAAACCTGAGAAACTCAGCCCTACCCCATGCTTAGACCAGATCACAGCTTCTTACAGTATGTCACGTCAGTGATGCAGGTACAGTAAAAGTAGTAAAGCCCTGCATTACCTTCTATACTCTTTTAATACACCATATGTATAACCTAAGTGAGGGCAAATTTCACTTGAACTCAAGTTGGTAAAACCCAACTTTATGGGCAGACTTTACACTACTGTAGGTACTTGAACTGTATATACAACATCCTGTCCCTTTCATTTTGGTACATTTCCATAATGGCTTTTCTCTAGTGGACATTACCTGACTTGCAGACTGTCAAAGGCATTGTTTGTTTATATTTATATTTATGCATTTGGCAGACGCTCTAATCCAGATCAACTTACAAAAGTGCTTAAGTTTAAAGATTGTCAGGGACTCAGTTGTACGGACATCTAGAGGAAGTTCATTTCACCACTTAGGTGTCAGAACAGAAAGGAGCCTTCCTTGATGCTTCCTTGAGCCTTCTTTCCATATCTTTCTTGATCTCTGAGACATGGTGGGATCATCCGAGCAGTGCTTTATTTTAGACTTTTGTCATTTGCAATCTGATTATGGGCTAAGCCATGTGCACATCACACCAATCCATTGCAGACAGGCCCACATACTGAACTGTAAAGAAACATATCTTTAATACAGGCAAATTTAGACTATGTGACTGAAAGAATGTCATACTCCCTAAGATTATTCCTCAGATTTTCTTATATGAGGTCACATTAGTGGAAAAATCTAATTGGCTTGTTAAAGCCCTCACCAATACAAAAGGGGTAGAGGATGAAAAGCAGGGATTTTTTTTCACCTCACTTTCTTGTGCACACATATGCGCGCACACACACACACACACACACACACACACACACACACACACACACACACACACACACACACACACGCTTGAGACCTATGTTGAGTTATGTCTAAAAATAACACAAAAAAGTCAATATTGCATAATTTGTCTCCTTTAAATAACACTTCATCTTCTGTTGTATTTTAAGTAACATTTTTCATTGACATTTTATTAATGTCACATAAATTAACTCATATTGCAAAACCTCACGGGTTAATGATAAAAACAAAATGCATTAAGTTAACAACTTTTTAATAAGCTCCAAGAGACAAGCTTGTTAGATTCAACAGCTCGCAGTGTGCAGTGTGAGTACAGAGTAAGAGTGCTGCTCTTATTGGGGTAAGGAATCTCACAGTTATGCAGCTGCGTCATCTAAACACACGCCTGGTACATTCCGAACTTTAATAAATCTCCTAAATATATATTCTAAATGTGTGGTCTTTTGACAAGACGTGCAAGTCTGGTGCTCTCAGTTTCATATTGACACAAGTTGTGTTTTATTTATTTTTTTAAGATGACACAACAACAATCCTGAAAACAACTTTATTTATAGGGTATGACATTTGCATGGAAATTTGTAGGTATGGTATATTGAGCTTTGTTAACAATTCATTTATTGCTGTAAATATAACTATTTAAAATGGTAGAAGTCTCACCTCCAGGCTGTGTGTGTGTGTGTGTGTGTGTGTGTGTGCGTGTGCGTGTGCGTGTGTGTGTGTGTGTGTGTGTGTGTGTGTGTGTGTGCGTGTGTGTGAGTGTGTGAGTGGAATTTGCATTTTCTCAAGGCATGTAATAATATATGTACTGTAGTATGCTGTATCCATACACACAATCACATGTTTCTATGGTTGTTTTTGGTTGTTTCTATGACAGAAAAAAATAATGATAACATGCTTAACTTCATTTCCATATTCTTGTTTTGGAAGTGGTTTGCTCTACCTGACATATCCAAAAATGTCAGTAGTCTGAAGCCTCCCTGTTAACACACTCCAGAAAAGCTTATATATAAGCACATATGTATTTTTGACCCATGCTGTGTTGCCGGCACATACCTGTAAAAAAAAAAAAGGTGAAAATAATCTGAAATTCTGTGATTTTCTGCTATTGAATAAATGTTTTAAGTCTGTAACTAGTGAAACAATTTACATAATTGCATATGGTTTCTATAAGCTAAGGATCTGCTACAGAAGCCAAGCTGAAGCAAATATAAAAATCTGGACATAATGGACTACTGCCAGTTTGGTTTCATATAATTATTAAATCTGCATTTTTTTAAAGTTCTTGCTTCATTTGAATGAAAAACTTAAATCTGCATCCGGATCATGTTCCACTAGATGATGTCCCCATAGATGTTGAAAGCAGGAGTGTCACACCCCCACCTGAGTGGCTCCACCATCATCAACTTACAAAACTTTTTTTTTTCCATAAAGAATTTAATCTTATATTTAGCTGACTAATATTACTATGGATGTAGCATAGGAACATCCTTTAACAATTCCATAAACATAAATCAAATAAAATTCAATTTTTGTTTTGTCCCATACACAGTCATACCCAGTACACAGTGTGCACAGAAATGCTTATAAGACTGCCTGTGACCTAAAAAAAAAAAAGAAAAGAAAAGATTATCAATAAGAAACAAATCATAGAATAAAATAAGAATAAAATATAGAAAAAAATTAGCTATAGAAAATATAGCTATAAAATATGAGAATAAAATAGAAAATATAGAAGATATTTAAAAAAACATATATTGAAGATTTGGCTGTAAAAATATAGAAACTATAGAAACTTGAAATTGACATAGAATTTAAATAGAAATGTCCAGAGATTATGCATGAAATATGCATGAATGTGTAGATACAATGGCCATAAATGTGCAATGTGCAGAAATGTGAAAAAAATAAAATAGAAATGTCCAGGGTGTGTGTGCAAATGTGCATTAATGTGTAGATGTGCAATGTCCATTAATTGTCCATAAGTGTCTAGGATGTGTGCAAATGTCCATAAACATGCAGTGTGCAAAAATTGTTTAGTCTTTTTTGTTGTTCGTAAGTGTCATATTGCTTTTATACAACAGTTCTACTACTGACAAAATGTATTTAAAGACTCCAGACAGAGTTTTTATGTTTTGTGTTTCTGATTTAGTTTTGTCAATCTCCGCTCCAAAAAATAGTTTGTACAGGGTTTAGAGTGAAACATTGCCAAGAAACTAACTTTCTTTACTCCCTGGCGAAGTTTTTGGAGAGTCTGTTTTCCTTTTTTTTGTATTTGCAGACTAAAATTAAGGCAATGTTTCATATGAAGTCAAACATTCCCCATAATTCATTTGCTAACTCAACAACTGTCTAATGTAACGTTTCAAAATCACTGCCTGTAGTCCAGCTACTTTAGTTCGCATTGAATGAATGGAATGTTGACATCCTTGGATTCAAGTTTTTCCAACGTGGTGTGGGTTTGTGCCAGGATATCCCCACTCGTAAAATGTCCCTGCCTTGTCCAATCAGAAACAAATAACTCGTTAGACAGATGAACGAGCCATACAACAAAACAAAGGCTGTTTTTGGCTAGCTGCACCTTATGGAAAAAAATCCAGCACCTCATCTCCTAGATGATTTTGAACTGTGTCATAAATCACTGTGGATTATTTGTGTTGTCCAGGTAAACACAGTAATTTTAATTAAATGTCTCGAATATCTAGTATAATGTTAATTCCAAGTGAATTCTGAGTGGGACTTGATGCTTCAACTTGCAAGTGATTGATAAGTATAATGTTTCTAAACTATTACAGTATGTGTGTTATGAGTACTGACATTCCTCATTAGGCTTTTAAAATAAAATGTAAAAAAAAAAAAAAAAAAAGCTCCTAAATAATGCCCTCCTGTTGTGGATGTTTGAGTCAAGTTGGAGTTTTATTTGCCTCCAGGAATCACTTTCCAGCCCCCTTCCCGTTCAGAAGAAAAATCTACTCAATAACATCCTGTGTAAACAAGCAAGGCTGTGTTATTGGTCTAAAGTCATTAGTAATGATGGACGGAGGAACAATGGAACATCACTTTTGCTCCTGATAATCACTTTTTCCATTCTTTTTTTTTTTTTTACTTTTTCATGGACCACTATTGTTGGAAAACATTACGACATATAAAATATAAGTTCACTGGTGTGTCAAACAAATCTCATTAAAAATGAACCCAAGTGGAAAATGTTCAAACGTTCACCAAGGTAGTAACTTAGTAAGTTGGTTACTTTGTTGAGTTAATCATGTAGTATAATAATATATTTATATTTAATATATAATAATGCATATATTTCTAGCTTATATGGATATAATTTGCTATTTACTGACATCACAATCTAAGCTCACAGGTAATTTATCTATAGTTCTTAACTGATTGCTTGAGTCAGTGAAATATCAACATGAAGGTTAATTCAGGACCGTCAGCAGTGAGGAGGCTCAGTACAGCCCCTTTAGAAAGCGCATGTCTAGCAGGCGTGTGTGTCAGTAAAGAGAGAGCCAAAGCCCAGTCCTGTTCAGAATGAATACATGGCTCTGTTCACCGCGCCAGTCATCACATTCCAGCCGAGGCATGGTCGAGCGGGGGCAACAGGGCAGCGGCCGCTAAGCCTGGCATCTCGCCCACTCGCAGTACAGCAGACTACTGAAGCGGCACACATACACATACGCGCACTAGAGCTGGTGGTAACGATGGTGGCCATTGTCTGCTGGTATTCTCTGCTGTAGGTGTGCTGGCAACTCAGTGAGCATGACTGGCTGAGTTATGCTTTAAACATAGGAGTAGAACATAAAGCTCTTAAATGAACAATGCTATTAAATCCACAATGGAACAATAAATGTAATGTTCAAACGATTTAACAATGCACGATGTACAAAGAGAACATCAAGACATCTGTGTTCAGGTACAAGCAGAAAGAATAAAATGGAATTTTATTCTCTCTCACACACACACACACACACACACACACACACACACACACACACACACACACACACACACACACACACACACAC
>QMIH01001210.1:0-31546 GCA_003987875.1 Clarias batrachus | reverse complement strand
TTTTTTTTGTGGCCAAAACAACCACAAATGTCGCAGGTCATGGTTCACCTAGGTACAGCTTGAATGAATTGCAAGCACCTGTGACCAGAAGAAAATGTGCACCCTTCATATCCTACATATTTTCCACTTCAGAGGATTGAATTTTCTGATGGATGAACTTTGTGTTAATAGATGAAAAAACAGATAATGTTCCTCATGTTATAAGTAACATCATGTTTCATACTAATCTATGCTATGTTATGCCACACTATACAATGATATGCTACTGTATGTTATGATATTACTATACTATACTCTACTCTACTATACTCTACTATACTATACTACAGTATACTATATTATACTCCTGTGTATTGCAATGTTCTAGGGGCAGTGGTGATACTCGGGGGGTTTACACTCTGGGCTGCTAATCGGAGGGTCAACCCAATGACCATATTTAATTCCAAGCCACTGTAGATGAGGGCATCCTCAGTGCCAGTTCCAAGCCTGGGAAATGAGTGGGTTGCATCACAAAGGGCATCTAACATGTGTCAATAACACTTTTTGGATTGAATGATCCAACAAAGGGTGAAAAAAATATATATATACTATATTTTAACATACTCTGATGTATTACAATATCCGTACTGTACTAATCTATATTACACTCTAGACTATATTATATATTATGCTATTAACTGTAATTATACATATACTACATATACTACAATTATATGTTCAAATATATACAATTAACTTCTTAAACGTTTTCAGATAATATTTTTTTTTCATATAATAAGCAACTTTATAATATATAGGATGTGCCCTGCAATGTATTGGCACCCTGTTCAGAATGTACCCCGTCTTGTGCCTCCAGGTCTTGGGATAGGCTCCAGGCCCTTCTGTGACCCTGTGGAGGAGAAGCAGTAGATAGAGGGAGGGAGTGAATATGTCATATACTGGATATGATTTTGTATAATACAGTACAAATGCATATTTGTTCACATTTACTTAATAACTGAAGGTCAATTGATTATGGATCAACATAAACTGCTTCAAAAAAGATTTTGATCTTACAATGTTAATATAGTGAACACCATTCAGTTTTGTCATTGTTTAAACGTTCAAAAGTTGTTAAAACCTCAACCTTACAAAAACTGTTGCCTTTTTTGCCTGAGGCAGACTTCCATTTCTTATTCGGCCAATTGCTAAGTTAACAAAGCTGCAAGAAAAGTTCAAGGCTACTAATCAGCATGGACACAACGCCACCACCACCCTGAGGTCTTGTTGTCCACTAAGCAGATTTTTAACGGCTTTCTGGCTACACTAATGATATTGTTTATTTCAAAGATAACTCAAGCACGCCTTTTCTCCCTGGGCTTCACTCTTCACCTTTAGGTTATGTAGATTTTAATTCGCTTCCTGCCACACGTTCAGGATTTCCTGTGCCACACTCAACCTAGAATACCAGAACAGAGGTTGTACATGACATTTACAAATAGAAATGTTTATTAGAAAGTTATGTCTTAGAGAGGAGATTCTCGTTTGGGATTAATGACAGAGCTATCTTCGTACATGTGCTAAGGTAGCTCTACAGTGCCTTCAGTTGTTGTCAAGCAAGCAAACTGCGCTTAAAGAAAAGAGGCACTTCACCTAACTTGCATATTAATCTTAAGAATTAACACATGATTTTCAAAAGCATTTATTTTAGGATTTTTACCAAATCTATTATATGTATATCCTTATTAGTAATAATTTGCATTGCAAGTGCAAATGTTTGCACGTTATACCAATGCTTCATATTATACTACAAAACAAGAGTGAAATGCTTTTTGATACTCTGACACATGCTATTTGTAGATAATCATTTTAAAAAATCCTCTATTTTCCTCTTTCCTCTTCATTTTCTCTGTTCTGTTCTATACTATACTATACTATATTTTGACATACTCTGATGTACTACAATATCCTTACTATACTATTCTATATTACACACTAGACTATATTATATATTATGCTATTATCTGTAATTATATGTATACTACATATACTACACTCACGATTCAATTAACTTCTTACACTTTTGTCTTGTTATAGGACATAACATATAGGATATACAGCAATGGAGTTATAGAGACTTTTGCATTCTTTTCAGCGCCCCTTGCAGATCGGTCTGTGTTAATGCAGGCTGTCTGAGATTTGTGATCAGTGGCATGCCTGATGTTTTAATTCCTTCTGGAATATCAGCCATGGAAAGAGTGAGTCATCCAGCAGAATTCACACACACACACACACACACACACACACACACACACACACACACACGCACGCAGAACTGTCCAGCGCAGACACTCAAATTGGTATTCGAAGCTATGAGACACTGTAAAATGTCATGATATCATGTTTCGCATATAGTAAAACTAATGTGACTATTCTGTTACATGCTTGCATCTAAAAACAGGTGTGTGTTGCAGGAACGCCATGAAATGTGACTTAAGAGGTTGAATAACCATGCGCTCATGGTGCAGGCATAGTTTAAAACAATGTATGCTAGTGAGCTACAATTACTTTTGCTTGAAGGCCACATACTGTATACAAATATCACTGCACAAATGCTGCAATATAATTGTGTGTTTCATTCTTTATAATGCATATTCATATAGCCAGACAGACAGACAGACAGACAGACAGACAGACAGACAGACAGACAGACAGACAGACAGACAGACAGACAGACAGACAGACAGACAGACAGATAGATAGATAGATAGATAGATAGATAGATAGATAGATAGATAGATAGATAGATAGATAGATATCAATACCAATGGATAATTGTATGGAACACATCCAAACCATTCCTTTAAGCCAGTTAGAGATGAATGTTATTTCATACTTGTACATGACACCAATAATGAAAATTGTCTTTAGCTCTATTTATGTTCAAATTTGAACTTTAAATTTGATTTGTCACATACTCCACCATACACAGTATGATATGCAGTGAAATGCTTATATGACTGCTTGTGACCTAAAAAGAAGAATTTCTCTGAAATAAATTGCACTGGAGAGAAATATTAAAAACAGAATATTCCAATAGAGTAGTAAGATGAACAGGTAAACTTTATGATGGGAAATTTACAATATTTCCAAGGTTGCTAAATTGAATAGAATTAAAATAGAAATGTCTGCTGTGAGGCAGCACGGTGGCTTAGTGGTTAGCACTGTCGCCTTGCACCTCCAGGCTTAGGGGTCGATTCCCACCTTGGGGTCTGTGTGCAAGGAGTTTGCATGTTCTCCCTGTGCTTTGTGGGTTTCCTCCAGCTACTCTGTTTTCCTCCCACAGTCCAAAGACATCCAGATTAGGCTAATTGGCGTCCCCAAATTGCCTGTATTGTCTGAATGAGCGTATAAGTGTGTGTGAGACCTGCGATTGATGGGAAGTGTGCAATGTATGAGCAGTGTGCAAATGTGCAACGTGATGAGTAATGTGCTACATCCTGACTTTGAAGCGTTGGCAGTGTTTAAAGTGTGAGTGAACAAAAAAACGAATCTGATTTAGTTCTTTATGGTGTTCTGGTTGAAGGCCCGAATAGCCTGCGGGAAGAAGTTTCTCCTCAATGTCTCTGTGTTGGCCTTCAGAGAGAGGAATTGCTTTCCTGCCCGCAACTGAGAGAACTGTCCATTGTTGGGGTGGCTGAGGTCCTTCACAATCTTCCTGGCCTTGGTCCAGCACTGCTTACCGTAGATTGTCTGCAGGTCAGAGAGCTCGGTGCAGATGATGCGCTCAGCTGATTGCACCACCCTCTGTAGAGCTCATCTGTCCTGTAATGTTTCCTGTCAGGATGCTCTTTATGGTGCAGGAGTAAAGGGTCCTAAGCAGGCAGTATTAGGTCTCTCAGGAGTCTGAGGTGGTAGAGACGTAGTGGACCTTTTTCACCACAGTGTTGATGTGACAGGATCATGACAGGTCTTGCGTGCTGTGAACACCAAGGTATCGGAAGCAGTCAACTCTCTCCACTGGGCTCTTGTTGACGACGGGGGTCTAGTAGCTCCTCTTTTTCTTTGTGCTGAAGTCTACAATCAGCCTGTTTGTCTTGCTGATGTTCAGGAGGAGGTTGGTCCTCTGACACACATTATCCACGTTTTGAAGATTCTCCAGCTAGGCCTTCTCATTGTTGTCAGTGATCAGGCCCATCACAATGGTGTCGTCAGCAAACTTGATGATAGTTGTGGAGTTGGTAGTGGCTATGCAGTCATACAGGGGGCTCAGGACACAACCCTGAGGGGCTCCAGTGCTGAGGGTGAGAGAGGCTGAGACATCTCTGGCCATCCGTACTAACTGTGGTCTCCCAGTCAGGAAGCTGGAGATCCACAGACACAGAAGGGATGTGAGTCCCAAGTGCTTCAACATGGTGGTGAGTGGGGAGGGAATTATAGTATTAAATGCTGAACTGTAGTCAACTTTAACACAGTTATCCTTCTTACTGTCCAGGTGGGTTAGTGTTGTTTGAAGTTGCGAGATGGAATCATCAGTCATTGGGTTTCATATAGAATCAAAACTGTCCAGTGAATCAGTTAGTGAGGTAATCATTCATAGATGATGAAGTCTCTGACCAGCCTTTCAAAGCACTTCATCAGGTCTCCAGGGTGATAATTGTTGAGGGAAGCAGGATGAAGATATCTAGGATGCTCTAGGCTTCCTGAATGATATTTTGGCTCACATTTTCAGTCCAGTCCCTGTACCTGATTAGTTTCAGAGGATGTTTTGTGTGTTTGTGTGTTTGTTATTGAAGCATTAACTACAAAAATGAACTTGGCCAGTGACTAGTGTACTGGTGATGCTAAATGCTGAGTGGTTGGAACAGACAAGAGGGGAAATAAGGTGTCTGTTGAGGCTGTTACATAAACACCCAATTTTTAAAGTGTGTTTAAGTGTGTACTTGTCACATTTTTTCCCATTTCAAAAAATCAGTGGTGGCTCCAGACTTTTGCACAATACTGTATGTTTAAGATACACTCTTTAAGATTGCTCTCATTGAAATTAGTACCAGTGTAAGTAGGTTTCTGACATCACCATATGATAATAAAGGTGTGTGCGCCCGTGTGTGTGTGTGTAAAAGCCTGAGTTGACAGAGCTGACAATGTGGAGTGACTACAGGGCCACACTCACGTCATCCAGATGTGCACAGCCTTCTGACAGATGGGAAGTGTGTGTGGATGTGTGAGTCAGAACGACAAGGGGAAACCTAACCCCAGCAGTTATTTTTGTAATCAGTGCAGTATGCCGCTGACAAATAAAATGAGTAAGGAAAAGGAAAGATGTCTGACCACTTTATCTACCCTCAGCTTTTTCTCAGGAATAAAACAAAGTCTTAGAAATTAGTCATATGCAGCAGGTTTATTATGAGTAAAGGGTGAACTATTCTGCTTTTGTCTTTACCATGTATAGTAGCAAAGCAGATACTGTTACTACTAACATGTTGGTGGTATTAAAAACTTTAAACTCTAAATGTCAAATATATTTAAAATGTCAGAATTTTGCTGCTTAACAATTTTCCTTCAATTGTAATTTTTTATCTTTGTAGTTCTAAATGCAGACGTACATACGCACTGCTGTGGATGTAACTGTGAAGAGTTTGCAGTAAAAATCTATCACTGCTATGCGATATTCTGAGAATGGCACTAACATTACCACCAATCAGATAAACCAACATAAATAAATTACATTACCCAAGTAAATAAAGATTTTCATGTTGGCTATCGATTCCTATATCAGAAACCTTAGAAACCATTTACTGTATGTCGAAAATCTCTCTAAAACTAAGAATTAAATGCCATAAAATGATATATACCAAATGATGTTGTGTTAATTATTACCAAATTATTTTGCATTAATAGAGAAAATTAATTAGCCAATTCAGCTCTACCACAATGTGAACCCCAATAAAATCACATGAGAGAACAGGAAACAGATTATGACAATAGACTGGTTGTTTATGATATGATAATATTGTGAAATCTAATTTGAATCAAGTTAAATTAATGTAGCCGGAATTATTTAGCTGTTTATACATTTGTTAGGTGTAAAAGTGTTTAAGCACAGTATGATGATGAGGCTCTTAGCTACAGTAAAACATTTGAGCGGTGCAAACGTTCTAAAGAAGGACATACGTCTGTGAATGACGATCCCTGACGAGGTGGCTCTCGTTCCTGTTAACATTCAGGAAGTGGAACACCTGATCCTTGAATATTGACAGATAACAACTTGTCGCCAACTTGGGGAAGAGATGCTTATAGTCCTGACAGAGAGAGAGAGAGAGAGAGAGAGAGAGAGAGAGAGAGAGAGCGAGAAATAAAGCAAGTTTTTACTGTCATACTGTCTGTATAGTGTGTAACATTACTGCATGCAGTACAGATCAGTAGGGGCCATGTGAACACTGTGAGGAATGGTTATACTTCAGCAGTGGGTGTTAGTGACTCCACCCACATCTGAGATACTGTAGATCAGATTAGAGATGTTGCACGCCTTGCAGTGTGTGTTCTGTATGAGGAATCTGAAGCACACAAGCCTGAATAGCATCCAACTCCATTCCAAAAGAGGGAATAAAAAAAGAGAGTTATAGCTTTAACTATAAAAGAGGGAATTCTTTATATCTTGTACAGGTGTGTTTTACTACTGAGTAATGATATTTAAGCACTGTAATCTGTTATTTACATTTATAAATAATTACACACCTACCCTACAAATGTCTTGAGGCATATTTCTGTTATGTACAGCACATTGTTACGTAGAAATATATTTTAAAAAGATCTAGCCAAATCTGATGTTTTACTATAATAATAATAATAATAATAATAATAATAATAATAATAACAAAAAAAATAATAAAAGCATAGTGGTTATAGTCTGGTATATTTGTTTGTAGTTTAGTGGGTGTGAATATAAATTTATAGCAGTTGCATTAGGAAAATACTGTTTATTCAATGTAACTGAACATAAGTGAACTTTTTTTTTTTATCTTATCTCAAATTACACTAGTCTGCAAAAGAGATTTTCCATTGACTGCAATATGAATAGATGTAGTCTCTGTAAATTCCCAGAATCCAACTTTCCCCTGTGAAGCAGCTAATTAAGATGCCGATCAGTGTAATGTCCGTGCCTGAACACTGAGAGTGATTGTCTGTGAAAAAGTCACGTTTGTGAGGAGCATGGGAGCATTTCCCCCTCCCTCCATCACATTCCAGAGTTATGTTTGAAACCAGGACGAGGAGACAATAAGCTTGAGAAATATCCACATCTCTATCAGAACCAGAGCCTCTCTCTGTAACATGCTGATATTTTTTTTAAACTTATGCCTTCCTCGCTTTGTCTCCTGTCCTGAAATATCACCCGGGCCTGTCTGTTCTTGTGCATTCAATTCTGAATGATGTTCTCCATCAAAGAATAGAGCTGTTCATTCAGGGCAATGAAGAACAGAAAGAAGGACTGGGGACGGGGTCAGTGAAACAGCTGTTTGTCACACCATGTTTTTTTTCTTTCTTTCTTTCTTTCTTTCTTTCTTTCTTTCTTTCTTTCTTTCTTCCTTTCTTTCTTTCTTTGTTTTCAGTTCAGGAGACAATTGGGACAGTCAAGGAAACAGACTAGAGCTTTATTGATCCTTAGCATATTCCTTTACATTATCAGTGCTGAGCAAGACTAAAAATGAGAATTCAGATAATCAAGACCTTACAGGGACACAGTGGCCTTACAAAGATATGGACATAAAATAATGGTTATTCCATTATAAGGCATAGTAATAGATTAACATAAGAACAGTTTGACAGCAAAATGAGATAAATGCAGATTTTTTACTTTCATTTTTTTATCTTCAGCGACACAAATAATAAAATGTCTGTTGAAAATCAGTATACGTACAGTGGAACCTTGGATTACGAGCATAATTCATTCCAGAAGTGGGCTCGTATTCCAAAACACTCGTAAACCAAATCAAATCTTCCCATAAGAAATAATAGAAATTCAAATAATTCATTCCACAGCCCAAAAAATAAATACAGAAAAATTATTAATACAATATATAAAAAATAAAACAAATTAACCTGCACTTTACCTTAAAAAAAAAGTTCAAGTAAATCCCAACAGATAAGTGTTTCCGTTTGTGCGCGCAGGCGCCATGTATTTGTGTGTGTGTGTGTGTGTGTGTGTGCGTGCGTGCGTGCGTGCGTGCGTGTGTGTGTGTGTGGAATTAGCCCCTTCCCTCACCTTGTCTTACACAGTAAAACTCGTCCTCCATCACCCCACGGATGTATTAAAGTTTTAAGAGGAAAAAAATAAATTTCTCTAATGACACTCCCGTGAGCACAGACTAATAGAATCACTGCTGTAAAGTAAATAAATTAATTAATTAATGAACCAGCACCTTACCTTTGAAAAGAATCGCGACAGAGCAGAGTTTCTGTGTAGAGCAGAGTGTGTGTGTGTCTGTGTGAAGCCGGGGAGGGGGGGTGTAAAGGTGAGAGTGTGTGTGTGTGTGTGTGTCGGTGTGTGTGTGTGGTGTTGTCAAAAAACTCGGCACTCCTAAACCAAGACATGCTCGTTTTAAAATGTATTAAAAATCTTTGCTCATCTTGCGGAACACTTGTAAACTGACTTACTCGCAATCCGAGTTTCCACTGTATGTTATTGTTTTAGAAAGTTTGAATAATCATTAGAACTGGTTAAGTGCATTTGAGATGCATTGTGCTCTTCAATACTAAGTAGAGACATACTGTAATGCTACTGCCACAACACTTATTGTGCATTACCGCTTAGTGTTCATGAGACACGTTACATTCCTGTACATTGTAGGGGAAAAAAGCTGATGCTGCCTTATATTCCTAATAGGTGGCAGTGGTAGCTCTAAGTTATTGGTCAGAAGGTTGGGGGTTCAAGCCCCAGCTCCACCCAGCTGCCACCTTCTGTGGTGACACTGTACCAGGGCTGACCCTGTGGCTCTGACCCAGTCTTCTCTTATTGATACTTTGCATATTGCATATTTAAATTACCACAATCACAAATCAAGACTGATTCATTTACTGAGACAAAATTGCACCAGGTAGAGTTAGTGTTTTTCAAAATCATTCACGCTGTGGCCACTGCATACTTAAGGCAGCTACAATATTTTAAAGACATAAACTTGAACCTAGATAATTTTACACTTTACAATCTTGGAATGAAAAATAAAGACACATTTGATGTAACCATTATTACACATGACCATGTGCTTAAACAATTTCCTGATAACAAAGCAACTGGAAATCCATCAAAATCAGTCAGAGATCCTAAACAACTCACAAACGGATGTATTGGAGTCTAAGCAAATGAATGAGCAACTCAAAATCAACTGTGATTTCAGTATAAATCATGTTGTGTACAGCGTAAACAGTGTTTCTGATTCTTGTTCTGATGCTTAGGATCTTATTTGTCTTATGCCTGGGCCACACAAGTGGGTAGTGTTGCAGAATGCAATGTTTTGTGCAACTTTTTTTATATATATACATTTCAGTGAATCATTGTGGTTATAGTAAAAATGCCGATAATCAAGTCCATTTTATTTGCATCTATTATAATTATGTTGTGTAGGACCGTATACTACTACAATGGCGATATGTCAAGTAAATGGTTTGTTTGAGTTGTGAGAATGACCACCTTGGCCTTTATGGCATAATTTCGGCAGGGAGAAGGGCAGAGCCCCAACAGCTGGGAATGTGAACTCAGCTATGTGTGTATAGAGTTAAGTAGAAGACAGAAGCCCCCCCCTCCTGTGAGACCCTGCCATTAGGCTCCTCTTTTAGACTCCAGGCATGTAGTACAGTCACGTGACGACTACCACAGCGTGTTACTGTCTCTTACAGCTTCGCTTTGGTTTGTATCACTGCTGCCAAATTCCTTTACAAAGTAAATAAACATGACGCTTTCTCAAGCAAAAAACATGACAAGAAGGAAATAATACGCCCTCAATACCTAACCTTACCATGTAAATATAATTCATGATTTTATAATACATGCAGGAATTATTTCTTTCCATTTATATTTTTAGCAGAGTATTTTTTTTAAAAGATCAGATATCTGCAGCAGGATTTTTTAGGAAACCTCACAAACTGATGGCTGTTTTAATGGCTTCCAAAATAATCCAAAAAAGTGCATGTACACCAAATAGGGTTTGACATTCATTGTGCATGCCAAATAAAGCGCCACAGAAAAGTATGAGTTTGCAGTAAAATGTATTAAAATTGGTCAAATTTATCAAAACATTCAAGGAAAATAGGTAAAAAGAATTACGAAATGTAGAGATGAAGTATACTGCACACAATCAAAAGAAATTGTTGCTCCTGCAGGGTCCGGGTTTGTGTGTTGGAAGCAGGAAAAATTGGTAAATCTAAGGATCTGAGTCACTTTCACAAGGGCCAAAATGTGATGTCCAAGCAACCGAGTTTGTGCATTTCTAAAAACAGCAGGTTTTTCAGGGCGTTCCCGGTATGCAGTGGTTAGCACCTAACAAAAGTGGTCTAAGGAAGAAATATGAATGAACCTGCAACACGGACATGGGAGCCCAAGGTTCATTGTTGCCCACAGAAGGAGGAGCCTGGTCTATCTGGACTGGATCCCATAAAGAGCTACAGTAGCAGAATTTACTGAAAAATTGTCAAAACTGGCTGTGATAGAAAAGTGTCAGAATGCACAGTGCATTGTAGCTTGCTGCATATCTTATATCTGTATGATGTTGCATAAATGTATAACTGAAGTTTATCAAATTCATTTTTGAACTGAAGTCTGGCAGTCAGAGGACATGCTGGGATTTCACAGACATCTCATGTAAAATATCTATTAAATGTTTGGTTTCCATACTGTAACTCTTTCTTTCACTAAACTTAGATAAATAAGTGAACTTAAAGCATTGGTCTTTTTATATGGACCACCCAGAGTCGGCGTGGGTTTCCCACAATGCCACTGCCCATTAGAGAGAGTAAAAGACTATAAGGAGTCCCATGACAGAAATAATATGGACAGCTGCAACACAGAGACCATACAAAGACATTAGTGCATCAGTGTTTAAACCCTCTTGACTCTTACTGATTAAAGATACAGTACTTGACTTCTTAAGAGAATTGTTTTTTGGGGGGAGTGGAAATCAAATGTATACAAATGGAGCTACTGGAGCTGTGAGAGTAATGTCAAGAAATTGGATTGTGTAAATATTTGCCTCAGACCATCCAGTACTTCAGTGTTACACTGCCTGCCCAATAACAGAACAGAACATGGTTATGAGAGTAAGAACTAGCTTTGTTTTCTCAATAATATTTATATATAGCTTTATTTTATCTGTATAATTGCCTGCTACACTAATGCGCTTAGTGCTTAGTGTTTCACTAGTGCTTGGATTCCATCAATGTAGGAAGTTTTCTCACTGGAGCCATGATCAGACTGCATGCTTTACATCTGAAACACTGGACTCCCAGGAATGTTTTTTACTGACCCAAACATGTAGAAATCACCTAGAGAGGTCAGGGCAGTAAGAGGAATGTGTCAATAACTTTCAGACAATTTCCTGTAATGTGCAAGTGGTGCGGTTGGCAGTATGAGGTCATGGACGGTCATGTCAAAATAGAAGGCCTTTGGGGATCAAAGTAGGCCATTTTTTTCTGAGAGCGTTTTTTCAATTCGATGAATGTTCAGGAAAAAGACTGCAGTGGTGGTCAAGATTATCGTTCCTGGAAGTACTGCTGTCTTTAAGACTTTGCCACCATTCAAATGTTTGACTGTGTTTAAGAGTCTCAAAGTGTTTAGGACTAAAGTTTTACCATAATGTTTTCTGTAAATGTCAGTTGGTTTTGGGCCTTCATTCATAAGAAATTTCATCTCAAGTCCAGGTTGCACTACAGAGCTTGGCTGTTCTTCCCATGCTTCGTGGGTTTTCAAGGTTCTTTCAAAAATCCAAAGTCTTCAGGTGTAGGCTAAAATGCGGTTCCAATTTCCTGGTAGTGTACAACGGCGTGTGTGAGTGTATGTATACTTGTGTCCTGTGATGGGTTGACACCAGGGTGAGCACCACCTTGTGCCCTAGGTTCCCTGGAACTGGTTCCAGGCCCTACATGACTTTACACAGGAGAAGCAATATAGATAAAGGATAGATGGGTGGGTATCTTATACAATGCTTAATATGGAATCTAAAAGAGTGATTCACACCCCTTAAAAATTCCTATTGTTACATAATTCTTGTAGCCCAAGGGCACAGTATTTACAGAAGCAAAAGGATGTCTTGGATGATGTATTGCTAAGTTGTTATGTGCCTTAGGGTTACGAAATCATACAAAGCTGCTGTAAGAGATAAGAGATGTCCAAAAAAGATGCATCCATGATTTACCCCTTCATGTTCCGGGATACCACACAATGGTGTTCTTACTGTACCATGCCATTGCAAGCTCTTCATCTTATTTGTAACTACAAATATCGGGTGTAACAGCTGCTGGGAGTAGAATATCATAACACTGGTGAGCATAGTGGTGTAAAGCTGAGAGTAGTTAAAAACATCAGAGCTTAAATCGTACTCATCTGAAAAAAAACGGCGATTAGCATATCAGAGTCGAGATGAGTAGAAAGCACTGAAATACACTGAAATATCCTGATGGAATGTGAATTCCACCAGTGAGATTGTATAACAGTGGGGATTGGTTAGAAAAGCGTTGTAAACAGGGCTCTGTCTACAATTATACACTTACTCATTTACTTTGAGCCAAGTCAGCCACTTAAGTACAAAAGTTGTGTCGATATTTATACATATAGATCACTTCAAAAAGAGCTTATATTGTATGTTTTTATACATAGAGAACATTCCAAGCCTTGAAGTAAGCAATGTTTCTAATTAAGATGCTGCCACATCAAATGGACAATGGTAGCATGGGGGCTTAATCAGCACTGTCGCCTTGCACCTCCAGGGTCTGGGTTTGATTCTGGGTTTAGATCTGGGTTCCCCAGTTTCCTCCCACAATCCATAGACATGCAGGTTAAAGTTAATTAGCGTTCCCAAATTGCCCTAGTGTGTGACTGCATGTGTGAATGCTGATCGGAGGTTCTACCACGGTTGTAAAAAAGGAATAAATACAATGGTGATTATTGTTTCCCTCCACTGTCTTATTGGACTACAGATGTTCCTGGAGGGGTGGATGGAAAATATTTAGCCTTGAATGACATTTAATGTTTTGTGAGTCCAAAACATGTGTTTCAGCTTGACATATTGTGGCTACATAAAACTGTCAGAAAATAGTGCTAGATTTATGGAATAAGGATCCATGTTTAAAACTAAATAGCACAAGAAAAACAGACTTACGTTCATGTTCATGATGGAGCATGGCCAGTGGATACACGAAGGACTGCAGAACATCTTTATAATGAAAGAAGTATTGAGGACATCTAAAAAACAAGTTAACACTCCAGGCTTTATAAATCTATATCATCTTGCAGATGACCTAAAGACCTTCTCCAGATGACCTGTGGGCTAGTCTGAGTGCCCAATGGGTAACTGAGCCACACTTCTGTTTTTCACTAACTCCACCCTGTGTGTGCGGATCCTGTATAAATCACTTACTCTAAATCAGTACTAATAACCAGGCTCTGAATATCAGTGCTTAATTTAGTAATAAATCCCTACCATTAATTTCAGTACTAATCCCTACCCTACCATTTATTTATTTTATATACCAATAACATACAGTATGTAAAAGTCTTGGGTGTGATAATAGATGACAAAATCTGATGGAAATCTCACATCAAACATGACTAGAATAAACTAAAATTATTTCTATTCTGGCCAAAGTAAAACACATTTTTAATCAGACGTCACTCCACACACTGTATTGCTCACTGATTTTGCCTTACTTAAATTACTGTATTGATAACTGGGGAAACACATACCAAAGCTTACAAGAACCTCTGTTTATATTCCAAAAGAGAACCATGAGACTTGTTTATAATATAGGATTTCCCTATATATATATATATATATATATATAAATATATTAGTATTCAATTTAATATTAGATTTTTCTGTATCTAAAGCCTTTTTTCTTACACTATTACAGAAAAAGCAAGGACACCGTCACACACACACACACTCTCTTGCCTTTACACACCCCCCCCTCCCCGGCTTCACACAGACACACACACTCTGCTCTACACAGAAACTCTGCTCTGTCGCGATTCTTTTCAAAGGTAAGGTGCTGGTTCATTTGTTTTTTTGTTTTTTTTTTCAGTTTTTTTCTGTGATTCTGTTAGTTTGCGCTCACGCGAGTGTCATTAGAGAGATTTCTTTTTTTCCCGTTAAAACAGTCTTTCCATTGTGTGTGTGTTTGTTGTGAAACTTAAAAAGCGAGGTGGGGGGAGGGAGGAGGAGTTTTACTGTGTAAGACGAGGCGGGGGAAGGGGCTAATTCCACACACACACACACACATATACTCACACAAATACATGGCGCCTATAATAATAAATGGAAACACTTATCTGTTGGAATTTATTTTTTACTTTTTTTAAAGGTTAATTTGTTTTATTTTTACTTTATATATTGTATTAATTATTTTTCTGTATTTATTTTTTTGGGCTGTGGAACGAATTATTTGAGTTTTCATTATTTCTTATGGGAAGGTTTGATTTGGTTTACGAGTGTTTGGAATACGAGCCCACTTCCAAAACGAATTATGCTCATAACCCATGTTCTACTGTATCCACAAGGATGTGAATATCTTTGAAACACCTGAGTAATGAACATATCCACAGAGGAATAGAGGCCTCCAGATTTCTTTGTTTACCATATTTGTTATACTTGCATTTTCTACAGAGAACAAAAAAGGATGTGTAGAGAGGCTTACTCTTGAAATCACTAGGTGATACAATTGCTTGGTGTAAGAAGTTCAAGGCCTCAGAGGATACACTTTTGTACATGGAAAGTGCTTGTCTGCATGCCACAGCATCCAATCCACTTTCATTCTTCTGCATGTTACATTTTTTCTTATTTACTCACCTCCGGCTATTGTTGGATCACTTTTCCACTCCAGTGATGTGATGGAAAGGAACGCAATACTGTCCCGCTCCCTGGTTCTCCTCCCACTTGCATTGACATACCATCTTCCCACTTACAAAAAAAAAAAAAAAAAAAAGAGTGCATTTGTGTTAAAGACTGAAAGGGAATGAGAGCAGTTGAGAATATTTAGTTACTATTTTACAGATTGTTTTATGACAAAGACAAGACCTTCAATATTTAACATACAGCTCATGGATATTTAAAAGTGAGATTAAAGAGTAAAGACAATAAAAGTGGTACAGTATGTCTTGTTGAATTGTGTTTAAACATGAAAAAAGCACAAAGCAAGACATGAAATTACTGGTGATACAGTGCAAAAAGTCAAGCTCAGATGAGAAACTTAGGGAATGAACGAGAAGTTTCATCATGTGCCAAACACAGGGTGTAATTATTCGGCTCTTCTCAATATTCTAGAATGGTGCTTTAACATATGCAACGTTTCATCTGTTTGAATCACTTTATGGTGGTTTGTTTGAGAAGACAGCAGTCAAACAGAAGGATGAGAAAAAAAGAGAAAAGACATCTCTCTGAGAGTGTTCGAGCAAAGGAGTCATTCTTTCAAAGGAGTCAATTGCAATGAGAAAGTGTTTCAACTAGGAATCAACAAGTTGCAGAAAATGGCTAATCATGATGTCAAAACCGAATTATTATACCACAGAAATTATTCTTGAATCTGATTGGTCAGAAAGTGTTTATTTAAATTTAACATAAATGCAGCGCTGACTGGGGGGTTTATATTAATGCACTCTTGACTTTTGATTATGCAGAATAACAGAACACAGTTATGAGAGTAAAAACACCTGTGATTTCTACGCTAATGCACTTTCACTAGTGCTTGGATACCATCGATGTAGAAAGATTTCTCAGTATGCCAGAGCCATGATCAGACTGCCTGCTTCACGTTGGAAACGCTGGCCTCCCAGGAACTCCTTTAATAGACCAAACTTGTGCCATTGGCTTGGAGCAAAGGAACTGTATGGGGGATGTAGAAATAACTCTCAACCGAGTTGGTGTAATGTGCAACTGGCCCTGGTGAATGATTCTGTGTACAGTTCTCACAGACAGGTGCAGTTGATTTTCAAGCACCAGGTGTTCCACTTGCTGAATGTTCACAGAAACAACTGCAGTGGTCTCTAAGCCACATTGCGCTGTTCGCACCAATCAGATGTGTTACTGCAGTTACGAGTCTGATCACCGTACTGTGCTTGAAGTCTTAAAATGTCTTCATTCACAAACAATTTCATCAAGTCCAGGTTCACTTTAATTCCACTCGTAGCTGGCTAGTTTGTATGAAATGTGAATGTATATGAATCAAAATGTCAGATAGTCCCTGATGAGCAAGCCGAAGGCAACGATGGCAAGGAAAATCTCCCTGAGATGGCAGTAGGAAGAAACCTTGATAGGAACCGGACTCCACAGGGAACCCATCCTTATCTGGGTGAAACAGAAGGGAGGAATTGATCTGCATTCATACTGTGTGTTAGGGGGCAGGCAGTTCAGTATAACAGTTGTTAACAGATGTTAATATGAAGTCCAGGTAGGTATTAGGGGCTCAGGTAGACCTATATATGAAATGTATATGAATGAATAAATTGAAAGTGTTCTGTGTTCTACAGTAGTGCTGGATCAGCAAATAAACGTCTGGTGTGTGTTCTTATGAGGGAACATCAGGCTTCTGATAATTCTGCTTTGTTTTATCACATCCCCTGTCACTGATTGTTTTCCTATAGCAGCATGCCCCCAAGTGTTTAATAGCTTACACAACATCTACATCTGTGGAAATTTTTAATGTATTTTTTAACTATAGTTTTAACTGTTTAATTGTTTAGTTTTAACATAAATTGTCCTTATTTTATATGAATGAATCAGTTAATAAACTATTTCAGCCTACTTACAGTATTACATGATCCTGAGTGTGAAACTATTATTATGTTCTTAGTGTAACAAAGTGCATTCATTTGATTTGGGTTTTGGTTTAGTGATTTACAGTATGGAATTTTTTTCGTAGAGTTAGAAGTGAAGACTTTCCCACCACCCTGACCTCAGGAGAGGATGGAGGTATACTGTAACTGCTGTTATTGTCTTGTTGCACCGATACTACAAGAGGAAGTCTCGCCTTGTAAAGTGCTCTTTGGCTCTGTGCTCGTTCCTAACCTTTTTCCCATCTGCCTTTACAAATGTACTCTCAGCTTTTCCACGGTGTTTTAAGGAAGTTCCTGTCATTGCTGAAACTCCTGAAAAACGGATATCTTCCCACAACTAAGAATAGCCACAATGAACCCAGTTTTATTTTGGACACGGAGCAGACTGGAAAATCTAACACTCTATGAGGGAATGTATGCAAACGTGTGAGAGAGAGAGAGAGAAAGAAAGAAAACGACAAGTAGGCAATCAGACATTACAGAAACGTGTGTGTGTGTGTGTGTGTGCGTGTGTGTGTGCGTGTTATGAAGGGATTCAGGAATGTGCTTGGCCTTTGGTCACTGTTCTGGTAATACCCGAAGCATCTATGGCACGCAAGTCTAGGCGGCCTTCATTACTTATAAATACACCCACTAGACATGGCCTGACTTCACACTGCGCTCTCACCACTCTGTGTCTGTGCATGTGTGTTAATTAATGGATAAACAGAAAAAATAAATCCTCTGTGATTGTTATTATATATTATTTAATAAAAGTCTCACAATCTTGGATGCAGCTCTTGGTTTAATCACTGAGCTTTCACTCCGAGAACTCAGGGTTATATGAGGCAAGATCAATGTGGAATGATTTTGTGGTGCACAGGAGGCCATGTGGTGGCTGGCAATGAGTGGTAATTTGATCAGGAAGATGAGAGGAAACTGGAGAGGTCGGGAAAAAATATGTGAACATAGTAACCTGAGCTTAATATTGAACCCTGGAGGTATGAAGCCATCATACCAACATTTTTTATTTTTATTTTTTTTTGCCTTCCTTTTCCTTACTTCTTTCTCAGGTCCAGTTATCTGGTCACTAATTTCTTTTATCCGTTTGTTTCAGTATCTAGACCTGTATCTGTATAAAGGTACCTGTACTTTGCATCACTCTTTAAATATCCATATCCGTATTCACATTTAACCTCATGCTTGTGTCCTAAACTTGAATGTCTGTCTTGCTTTCTTTTTTCTTTTTTTTCCTTTCCCTCCTCATTGGCTCCAGTGACCCAAGGGTAAGCAATACAAAAATTAATAAATGAAAAAAAAAATCATATTATGATTGCATATTTAAAATATTTTATAACAAACTAGCAAAAGTACCTGTCATTTATGGGAAATGAGTTTTTAGAAATAGATAAAAGATTAAAGTTAAAAATAAGCTGATCAGCTTTAATTTAATCAGTGATATTATTGTTTCAAGTTGAAGCCTGCGCATATGTCTGCCTGCCTGTCTTGAAAAAGTTAATCGGATAAAGATTCAATTACACCAATTCAGCGGTGAAAATATTCATTCATTTTACATATTAAGATTAGAAAATAATTTTCTAATCAAACTATTTTGATTTCTCTTATGGTGCAGGGTAAACAAAAAAGTGCTGCAAAAGTTCCATTGAAATGCTGTCCAGCATTCGATTTAACACACTCCCACAGTTAGACGCATACACAGTACACTGTCAAAACTTGCAGTTTCTAATCTGGCAGAACTTCTCATATCTTCAGTTCTATTCAACATTTTAATCACATTCTTGGAATGTTTCACTACATTTAGGCATTTGCCAGACACCCTTATCCAGAGTGACATGTTAAGGGTTAAGGGCCTTGCTCAAGGGTCCAACAGTGGCAACTTGGTGGTCATGAGGTTTGAATCTGGGACCTTCAAAATCATAGTCCAATGCCTTACCCACTGAGCCACCCCTTATTAAATTCTGAACGAGACAGGTATTTTGTAGATATTTCATTATATTCCATCCAGACAGACAACCATACAGACAGAAATATTTCTGAGACCTCTAATGTATGAAATGTAAATATAATTGAAAGATTGAGTTCTGACCAATGTGCAGACAAAACCTTTATTGATCTAGTTAGTTACATTTCCCAAATATATATATATATATATTTAAGCTTTTTTATCATCATAATGTTAAAGATGAAGAAATAAATCATGGTCTTTGTTCATCCCACAAGCTTCATATCTGATTGCTCTGAAATTAAAAAATAAAAATGCACATTTTTATTTATTTATTTTGGAATCCTGCAGAATCCCAATCCTGATGTAGACATCTAGTCACTACCATTGACTCCTGACACCAACGTTTTATCTCCTCCTCTCTCCATGTAACAGACCATCCTAGTTTCCTTGGTGCTTTCTTTGGCTCAGCTGTAGATTAAGCTACTGCAGTCTGTTCAATTGAATTAAAAGCCCCAATATTATTTAAACTACTTTCCATATAAAACTTAATAATATTCTGTTTGCAAAATACTTTTACGAATGCAAAAAAAAAAAAAACAGTACATTTATCCCACCCTTCTTTATATACATACCACATGGATGAATCACATTCTCACAATAATCTACTGTATGTTACATTAAATACATGCTTAAACTATCTGTTACTTAAAGTGCACTTGTGGTTTGTGTGTGTGTGTGTGTGTGGTCCCTCGTATAAATGAGGACTGAAATCGCAGGTTTATGTGCTACTCTCACAGCACGTCGTATTACTGCAGGTAGTGAAGCA
This sequence comes from Clarias batrachus, assembly GCA_003987875.1. Taxonomy (NCBI): domain Eukaryota; kingdom Metazoa; phylum Chordata; class Actinopteri; order Siluriformes; family Clariidae; genus Clarias; species Clarias batrachus. The sequence goes on along the minus strand of QMIH01001210.1, from coordinate 11,761 downwards.
GTAAGCATCATCCAGATACCATTAACCACAAAGAAAAGACTTCCACATGTCTGACTTTCAGTTAAAGTCTACAGTTTTTAAAACACAGCTATAAAACACTTGAGAATGCTTGATTGTTGAATAATGTCTAAAAACAGTGGTTATGACAGTAGTTCCAGCTACAAGGCTTATATTAATGTGCTTTGTCTAACACATTATTGTCTATATAATACAAACAAACATGCACAGTTAATGTTTACCATATTGTAAAATGAATGAAGTGCAAGGATTTTCTTTCTCAGTTGAACAACTAGTGGTTCAACTTTTCAAAAATTACATGATTGTAATGTACACTATATTGCCAAAAGCAATGTAAGCAACTTTCAGATTTCACTACTTTGTTTGGCAACTAACAGAACTTCATCCTGCAACTGAAAAATGACTGTCGCAGTGCAGAGCGAGCGGCATCAAATGATCATTGGTCCTGTGCTTCTCTCTGCTTCTCCAGATATACTTTGCTTCTTTCAGGATCAGCATCCCAACAAGCTCTCTGTATCTCCTCTTTTTATCTATTTAACACAATTAGGTTTTAACAATGTGTTGATAAAGGAAAGTGTACCCATATGAATAATGTGTCTTACGGTACTGTATGTAGATTGAAAACAATCTAGGAATGATGACTGATTATCGACAGTACTGGGTAACATATATAACAATTTCCTTATTTTGACCCCTAATGCTTGACCACTTTCTTATTTTAAATCATATTTGAACAACTAATTTGGTAAAAGATGTAAATAATCTGTAAACTGTAATAGTGTACATAACATATTGTACTGTATATGTAGTTGAGTTCAAATAATATACTAAATGACAAAGGGGGGTGGGGGGGGGGTATCCCAAGAGGCTTAGGACGCAAGGCGGGATGCCCTGGACAGGGAATCCCAATAGCCTAATCTGCATGTCTTTGGACTGTGGGAGGACACACAGACAGGAATCGAACCCGGACCCTAGAGGTGCAAGGCAACAGTGCTAATCACTAAGCCACCATGTCACCTATGACAAAAAGCTGTTTTTTTTTTTTTAAATGTAAGCTGTGATGTGATGTGTCACTGGGACAAATCATTTACAGTTACAGGACGGAGTTCTATTATTCACTTAGTCAACAGAACTTTTGTGCACATTAATAAACTGATATATTTAAATTACTCAAGAAAAAAAAAAAAATATATATATATATATATATATATATATATATATATATATATATATATATATATATATATATATATAACTTTTTTACTATCTAGACCTTTGTGTGAATGGAGTTTGCATGTTCTCCCTGTGCTTGGTGGGTTTCCTCCGAGTGGCCCGGTTTCCTCCAAGCGTCCAAAGACATGCTATCTGGGCTAATTGATGTTTCCAATTTGCCTGTAGTGTGTAAGTGAGTGTGTGAGTAAGTGTGTGCTTGTGTGCCCTGCAATAGATAGGCACCTCGTCCTGAGAGTACGCCTCTTCCAGCAACCCTGAACAGTATAAGCGTTATCGAGAATGAGTGAGTCAGGTTATTTTAATACATTTAAAAATAGTTGTTAAGTCTTATGGCTGTTATTCCTTTTTTTTTTTTAAACCAAGAAACCCTGAAGTGCAAAAGTGAACAGGGAAAGAAAAAGATATATTTGGCAACATTATAACACTTCACATAATGTTTGTGTGATATTATAACATGCTTTCTCATAATAGGTAAAATAGGATTTGAATGCTTTCCCCTTAAAAGGTTAATATGATAGAATAAATATGCTTATCATCAACGGATATGGAGCGTACCGCAAATTTTGAAATGACTCATAGGTGCTCTAATGTAATAGAAACTAACTTGATTTACAGGCATTCCACAACATTAAACAGATTCTATTTTTTATTTATATAAAATCTATTTTTATCCATAAATAAAATAAATCTCCTTTTGTACTTCTAAAAATCTTTATTGTTAGGAAGTTGCTAAGGTATATCAAGAAAACAAAACATGCTATTTTTGGAAAATAATCAGCTTTGATGTGCCATACAGTATAGGGTCACCACCCTGTCATTATTTTTTCTATTCCAGCACATTTTGGTGTGTGTGTGTGTGTGTGTGTTTTTTTTCCCTTTCTTTTCTTCTTTATAAGTGGCTCAATATAAAATAAAATGTGAATAAAACATTACTGCTGTCACTAGCTTTGTGTTTTCTAACCCTCTGATGCTACAAAGATACAAAAATCACCTACAAACCTTTAAAAAAGGTTAAACAAGACATGTGATAAATTATGTATGCTTCATGCACAATATTATTGTCTTATTTTATGTATTTATTTTTTTAAAATAAATGTATAAGTTTTGTCTCATTTGTACACATTGCATCTGAGCCCTACTCCCGTTGCCTTTCCACTAAAGTGTTTCCATGTATATACTTTCACACCATTAATATTTCATAAGCAGTCAGTAACCTGGGAGTCCTGATATGGTCAGAAGTGCTGTCTTCCCCTGCTTAAGATCCAACACTATTATACTGAATATCTCAAAGCAGAAAGCGAGCATTGCTGCTTAGCAACAAGTCATTCTCATATTGTATACACACAAACCAAGACAGTGGATCTCAATACACACACTGTTTTGGCAGTTGAGTACTTTAACCTCACTGTATTTTAAAGCATAAACGTATGTAAAATTCCAGTTTATATTATTGTTATTATCACTGTTGAAATATCTGTTTAACCCTCTATCTGTTTCCACCCTTGGTTGTAGAAATGCATGTGAAAGGTTTATCAGGATGATAATTTTCCATGTGATTCTATTCCCCCCTTGCTAAACGTGGAAGGAAAATCACTACCACACCTCTGATTTCTGTAAACACTCTTTCACCTTTGACTGAAAACACCATCACTTACAGCCTCTGGCTCTGTGTATCTGTCCCTTCAGGAAGGAAGGTTAAATTCTCCACCCTGTTTGAGTCATGGCCAGAATGGATCAGCTCTAGATATTGCAGAGCACAGATAAAGAAACTTTTTTCCCTTTCTGTAGTAATAGGAAACATCATTTCCCGAAGAGATGTTCATATTTAATTCATTAATAATGACGTATTTAACTAAGTATCTACTCTTTAGGTATTTAAAGAAAAAGATGAAAATTGTCCAAAATAAATGTAATGTTGATGGCCTACAGTGTCGGTTTAGAAAAAGATCAATTATATAAATGACCCACTGAAAAAAATATTTTAGGATTCAAACCATTGCTGTGCTTTGTGCTCAATTTTTTTGTTTCTTTCCTTCTTTCTTTCCTTCTTTCTTTCTTTCTTTCTTTCTTTATATGTGCCTGTGTGTGGGGTCTTTGAACATTTTAATTGAGGAAATTGAACAATAACACTAATTTGCACAATTATTTGAACACACATTGCAGCATTGAACATTTTAATGTATTTGTATTTACACTGACTGTATTTTATTATTATTTATGTTTTTTAATGTTATTCATCAAGGGACAGCAAACATATAATAAAATTTAACAGGGAGAATGTAAATGTACTGTACGTGGGATGTTTCTTTACTGTGCATATGACAATAAAACCTGAAACGTAAATATTTAAGGAGAATAAACCTATTTGGGGATTTTTTTAAATAAAATTTCCAATCAAGAATCTCTAATCAAAATAATTTCATTAATTACAACAAAGCTATTGATGGGGTACGTGTAATTTTACTGACAAGCCAAACACCATGAACTTAGAGTTAGTCAAATATGTAAATATCCAAATATTATTAACTTTTAGCCACTGAACCAGTAGCACTTTTTTGCAAATATCTGAGCCATGCAATGAACATAGCCAAAGTGAGATTGTTCCTACCCACAAGGTTCTTACTGCCAGCCTTGATAAATCCCACACAATTCTTACCACTGATTCAGCTCATAAAAGGTTTTACAGTTACCTGATGAGTTAAAACAGATGTTGTAGCTGAAACACCCACACAAAAAAAGTGCCGCGTCTGCAGAATCAGAACAGAGCCACAGGTTTACAGACTCGCCCATGAATAAAGTAATAAATACTGATGAAGTTTAAACATGCACAGTAGGATCGGTGTAACGGTTTACAATTCCACAAACGATGAACAAGTATTATTTAAAGTCACCAGCCATCATGCAGAACACAGACAAAAATATGAATTGAAAGTAAATGTGAAATACATTTCATCCTAAAAATAAGTCCTAAAATAGCAATGCAATACAACTTAATTTGTCTTTAAACATGGATTTGATTTTGGGTGTTGTATACACCAGTACATGAAGCGAAGCACAGTCAAATATAAATATGTTTTTTTTTAATTGTATAAATTAGTGAAAAAACATTGATAAATAAGTAAATTACACAGCATTGCCATCATTTACTTTTGTCATTCATTATATAATAAGTTTCCATTGGAGAGGTCTGATGAACTCTATTGGTCTTCCCAGGTACTGCAGGAGAACTGGATACTTCAAACTGGATACTTCAAAGTGCAACATAAAGTACTGTACATTTGACAAAGTGCATATTCAAATTTGTGGTTGCAAAAGTAAAAATATGCTACTGCTTCCTTGTTGTAAATAGCTCATTTTTTATATTTTCAAACTGTACATTTTTTTAAAAACCTATCTGCAACAAAATAAACAACAATAATAATAATATCTTTTCAATCAAGAAATATATAGCTTATAGCTAACATCAGACATCATGTAAACCTACATCATATACTGTAGGGACAATTCTGTGACTATATTAATTTACTTTATTTTATTTTACTTTACGTTTTACACCTCAATCATATTAGTTATAAATTCTATTCTACAATTAAATATGTTTTGCATAGGTAACAGTCTAATTTGACATGTATTTAAATTAGCATTTTACTAAGGGAAGTATACAGTACACAAGTATACAGTGTATGTGTGGTGTGTGTTACAGTGTGCTGCATTTATTTAAAGGCACCATGAGGAATCTTGGACAAACGTGTGACAAAGGACAATTACACAGATGTGTATCACCAAGACTGAAAAAAGAAGCTGCTGAACTATTTTCTTTTTTCACGCTTTAACATCTTCATTACAAGGCTAATATAACAACAATCAATGTCTGTCTGTATGTTTTTGTTTGTTTGTTTGTTTGTTTGTTTGTTATAGACCTCAGTATCAACCCCTTAAAAATGGTTGAGATGTCACTTTATGGTAAAAGTACCTAAATATTTATCAACAAAATAAATCAAAATGCAAACCTTCTATGCCGTGGTGTTGTTGCATGTTTTATTTTTTATGGTACAGAATGCTACAAAGCAATTAAAAAACATTGTACTTACTGTAAAGACACAGCATCATCTAGTGTAACTTTTGTAGTAGAAATGACTCAATCAGGTTAAGCTCAGCACATACAGTATTTAATGTTATATACAGTAGTGACTACCAAAAAGTTGAGCAGAATGTTAACAGATTAAACATATAAATCTTACACTGGTCAGCCATTCAAAACATTGTGTCGTACACAAGACCTCTGAGGGTGTGACATGTGTTGTTGGCACATCCCACAGGTGTTTGATAGGATCGAGATCTGGGAAGTCTGGCCAATTTGTGCTGCATTGGCTTTTCTGTGGGATCAGACTGGATGGACTGACCAATTTACTGGTATAACATATTTGTTTTTGTTTTTTATCAGGACAATTTGTTTAAATGTATTGAACTAGGTATAGGTTTAGCAGTTCTGTAAAAAAAGACCAAGGTGTATATACAAACAACATAAATTAACAGACACAAACTAGCTTAAGTAGGACAAATAATTAGCCTACTATCTAAGACAAAACAAATTGACACCATAAATGAACAAAAACTACAACAAAGAAAAGTACTATACAAAACGCAAGACAACATAAAGTGCAAAAGCAAATGTTGAAACAGGAGCAGCAGCACGACAACATGATGCAATGCAATATACTGTGATACTGTGTACTGTGAGTTGAGGTAGTTCAAGTTAGTGACATAATAGATAAAAACAAAACAGTAAGCATTTCTTGTAAGTAGCAGCAGAGACAAGAAAGAGTCCTTGTGCAAATCGCAGCTTCTGCAATATTTATATTGTGCAATTTCGGGTTAGTGTTGAAACCTACTAGATGGTTGAAGATAAGTCCGGTCCCACTTTAGGAATGGTTTTCTGAGTAAGTGTGTGTGATTTGTGTGTGTGTGTGTGTGTGTTGTTCAATTTACAGACACTGGACTATACCGTTCATGCATTTAGGCCCTAATAACACTATCTTTCCTTTGATGCTCTCATTGCCTTAAAGTTCTCTAAACAGATTTTTAACGATGGTATTTCCAAAATAAAAGTCACACTTTCAAGAATAGAGAATAGACTGTGGTACACAATTGTACATTATATTTGCTGCCAAGAGTGCAGTGACACTGTTGCTGAGGGAGAATGAAGGCTTGGAAAATATGAAGGAACATATGAGGAACATACAGTATGAACCCTGAACTCTGGTCAAATTATAATGCGACAGTGTCTTCAGTGCCAGATACCACCACAATTCTAACTATATCCCCAGACCATCTGTTAAGAAGATGAATGCAGTTCTTGCCCACATGTTTACATGAGTTCATAGCTCACCTTACAATCTCTTCAGCAAGCTTTAAATCTAAACGTGACAGATTAGAAGGTGCTGGTATGCTGTTGTGTGGGTGACTAAACATACTTCTAGACAGCTGAATACCTTCAATACAAACTAAAAAGACTGAGTTACGTTTTAGAGTACAGTCATGCACAGATCCTACTACACATTATCACTGTTAGATTTGAAGAATTCAATATTTTCCTACTTAAACTCAGCTAATTTTAAAGTGCTGAAGGGCGTTCATTCCAATCGTCATTATGCTTACTCAGTTTAAAATTACATACAATAAATGTCTAAATGTCTAGACTGTCTACATAACATTGATTTAAAAAGCATGCTAACAGCAAAGAATGAATACTTACATTAATTTAAGGTATTTTATTATGCTGACTTTTCAGGTTGCTTCCACCAGGGGGAAATCTTACAGTTAGAGTTAATCTGAAAGCCCATGAAGCCTGATCTCACTGCTCTTCCAGTCAAGTGCAAAGGTTTCTTTGAAGTGATGACAGTGAAGAAATTTTGGGTGTGAGTTAGGTTTCACAAGAGGTTCAACAAAAGTGAAGGAAAGAAGAGTATGTATGTAAAGATATGACTAGTAAACTCGTTAAAATGCATTTAGTTAATGGTTTACTAGCATAACTACCCATCATCGAGTGGTAAAGCGTTTGTAGAAAGAGTTATAAAAGCTCAGTTTCAATGTAATCAGTGACATTTTATTTCAGGTTGAAGCCCAAGTACATGTCTCATGTCTTTCTGTAGAGAGAGAACTCTCTGTCTAACTTATTAATACAAAGAAATTAAATTTTGTACGGTTGAGTATCTACGCCTTGTTAACATGGAGGTTCCCTTTTTTTTTTTTTTGTCATTAACCAAATACACTCCGTGTTTGGTCTACTAAAAAGTAGATCGGATAAAGTATATTATACTGTAGATTAAGTTTTGTCTTTAAAAGACTCCAGCATGTTAAAATTCACGTCAGTTTTATTATTTCAGTCATAATAATACTAAGTAATTAGTAAAAATATTCGATTTAGATTTTCCAATTCATGTTTATTGGTGCAGGTGTTTGTTTACATTTATCCACACTTGATTTTTTTTTTTTTAGAAATAATGTAATCTTCATTGTTCAGCATTTGAAGGAATTTTTGTTGCGGCTCTACAGTACCACGCTAACCGAACTGTGTTTTACAAAATAACGAAAGTACTTGACAAAAAAAAAGCTTTTTGTAGAGAACACTATGCTCAAAATTGGAGAACAACAATGACCCTAGCACAGAGAAATATTGCAACTAAACTTTCTGAAGGTTGCAACAGTCAGCAATTAGCAGGAAGTGTAATGACTCTTGTTTTGAGTGACTTCAGCACATCTGAAGGCACAGGACATCACTAGTCTCTCACGCTGCTCTGGTGATTTCGGTCCAGTCTCTTTCACAGTTCGGCGAGTTTCTTGGCCGTAACCTTGTTGCAAAGGGTTTTACAGAGGTTTTATACTGGGTTTAGATCAGGACTCTGGCCTGACCATTTCATTATTTCAGTGTTTTCAGCTTTAAGGAACTGCTTCATCCATTTTGTTGTGTAACAGAGGGAATGTCATGCATGAGAATTGCTGGCTGATTGGGTGATGAACGCAGAGAAGGAACCACATGTTGTTGAAGAAGGTTTTGATAAACATTCGCAGTCACTCTACCTTGTAACTCAGAGACCCAACTCCTGCTGCAGAAAACATCCCCCTTACCATGATGCTTCCCCCTCCATCCATCACTGACTTCTTAACGGACTTTGGACTCAGTCTTTCTCGAGCTTGACAACATACAGTAATGTTTCCCAATACACTGAAATAAAATAAAGTGAACTTTGAACCAATTGTCCTCTGTCCACACAACATGCTCCTCAGCAAAGATTAGTCTAGCCTTTTGATTCTTTGATTTCAAGGTTTGGTCATTGCACAATGGGCTTTCAGTCAAAATTCTCTTAAACGTCAAGACACTGTATTAGAGACAGATCCTTACAATGTCCAGCGCTGAACTGGTAAGCTATCCGAACTGCAGTGTTGATTCAGATTCTTTGCATTGTCCTCTCTTGCATTTGTCTTTCATGGATGACCAACCTTCTTGGGGGACTACAGTTAGTCCAAAATGCAGCCACCAGGGTTCTAACTAGATCAAGAAAATATGATCATATAACCCCACTATTATCATCCCTGCACTGGCTACCTGTTCAGTTTAGAATTAATTACAAAATAACATTACTTATGTACAAAGCTCTAAACGGGCTAGCTCCCACATATCTACAGCCAGTCTTCTGATACGTTACAATCCACCACGCTCCTTAAGATCACAAAACTCCGGACTTCTGGTAGTTCCCAGAATATCAAAATCTACAAAAGGGGGTAGAGCATTTTCAGATTGCTTCCACCAGGGGAAGCAAACTTTGGAATAGCCTTCCTGACAGTGTTCAGGGCCCAGACACAGTTTCCCAATTTAAAAGTAGACTCAAGACGCATCTCTTTAATCTGGCATTACCTCATACTACAGTACATTTATCCTGAATAGCAACTATGCTAATTCTTTCCACCTGCTCTTTATTTTTCTACCCATCCCGAGGCTTCTGGAGATTTTGCCAGCTCCAGGCGACAGAGGCCAACCCTGCGAGGACCCAGAGGCATCCAGAGAAGGACCTGCTCCACCTGCATTCTACTTCATGATGGTTTGGAGCCACACATGCTGCTCCTGAGCTCCCAGTGATCCACACCCCATCTGCCCTCTGCACCTGCTGACTCATCCCTGTGCTGAACTGGACTTTGGGTTAATTTAAAGAACATCTGTTAAACTGAACTTTCAGCTGCATAACACGCATGATGTTATATAATCTCTGTTATCCGTTATCACCAAATGAGGATGGGTTCCCTGTTGAGTCTGGTTCCTCTCAAGGTTTCTTCCTATTGCCATCTCAGGGAGGTCTTCCTTGCCACGGTCGCCATCACCCTTGGCTTGCTCATCAGGGACAATCTCATTATTTAGACACATTTTTCTCACACATACACTCTTTTAAACTTATATATTTTCATTCCTGTGAAGCTGCTTTGAGACAATGACCCTTGTTAAAAGTGCTATAGAAATAAAATTTAATGAATTGAATAGCATCTGAACAACCTGCTGCCGGATGGTTTCAGTCACTTTAGCATAGCTCTCCATCTTGCAAAGTCGGTGAATATTGGGAAGTTGGACTGCCAGTTAAGCAGGGTTTGTTAGATAATTAAAGAAATTAGAACCAGGTGCCAGATTAACACCAATAACTGGGAGGTATCTGAAAGTGTTCTCTAATTTGGATCAGTTTTCTTTTCAAATCTTATTGACATTTCTTTTTTATTCTGGGCTTCAAAATATATGTAACTCATGAAATATACTTAAACATCTGCTCCTGTTTAGATCATTTCAGATAGGAGTACTGTAAGTAGTGACCTTGAAATTAAAGAAAATGTTGGTTGTTCTCTAATTTTGATCTCCACTGTAGCTGTTCATAACATCACTTTTACTCAATATTTTGATTTCACATATGGTGCAGGTTAAACTTCAGGCAGGAACCTACATACTGCAAAAGTTTCATTAATTTCGGTCCAGCGGTCAATACGCTGCCCAAATTTGTGTTTTATAATCTGACACATAACTGCTCATAACTTCAATTAGTTCAATTCTACTAAACATTTTTATTCATGGTGCAGGTTGAACTTCAGGCGAATACCGAAGGACTGGCAATGTTTCAATAAGTTCTGTCTGGCCAGTTTTGCATAATGCCTTAAAAAACCTGCTGGATAGACATGCGGAGACTGGTATTGGGTCCTCTAGTGTATGAAACGTAAACAGATCATTGAAAGAGCAAGTTCTGACCAATATACAGACAAACCCTGTCATTTTTGATAACATTTCTGGCTCTGTGAAAAAGGTCAGTATTTTCCCTTTAAGGGCTTATCAGTGGAGGAATGCTGAGCTTGACTCATTGTTTAGGTCCTGTAACTACACCATATCATGTATCTACAGCTGAATCTACAGGTCCTCCAACCAGAAAAAAAGCATTGTCGCTATCAGGCAATGCCGCAGTTAGTAACTAAACAGAGACAAACAGAGCGGTAATGTCAGCTCGCATGGAAAGTAACTCAAATAAGGAAACTAAATCACAGATCACAAACAGAAAAGATGTGTGCAATGGAAAAGGTTAAAGATTGAAGACCACGGATAGGACTGCAGCTACATAGACAAAGTAACCACAACACGAAAGAGATTCCAAAAGCATCAAAGTGTCTAAACTGTGAGAATTCGAATGATCTATATATTGTGCATCACATTGTGTGACTTGTTTTGTCATCCATTGTACTTACAAATTCTACTTATTTGGTGCCTTTGACAATGATCTTTGTAACAAATGAGCTTCACAGAAATATATAAATTATATAAATACAACCTCTGAGGAACAATAACATTACTGTACCATTATTTATTTATTAAAGAAAAAACACTCAATGCTAAGCAACCCCCCCCCCCCATTCAATAGCTTGAAGATCCACCTTTAGCATCATTAACTTAAAGTAATAATTTCCTGTATGACTAATGCAAGAGTGATAGTCATTTCCAGTCTCTCACATATTTTTTGCCCATTCTTCAGTACGACATTGTTTCAGTTCTTTGAGGTTTTGGAGCACACGCTTATACATAGCTCTATTAAGGTCCCACCACAACAATTCAATTGGGTTGAGGTCTGAAGTTTTACTAGGGCATTCCAAAACCTCGATGCTTTTTTATTTTTCAGCCATCCTCTGTAACACTGGTGAGCTTTGGATTGTTGTTCTGTTGCATGACTGAATTTGTCATAACCAAGCTTTAGCTGTCGGAAAGATGTCCTAATATTTACCTCCAGAGTACTCTGGTATACGGAGACGTTCATGGTCAACTCAATGACTGCAAGGTTTCCAGGTCCTGTGGCTGCAAAAAAAGACCACTTAATCATCACACCTCTACCACCCTGCTTTATACTCAGTGGGCATGAGGTGTTTTTGCTAAACTTGGCTCACGTTGGTCTCATTTTTACAAGTCGTGGCCAAAAGTTTTGAGAATGACACAAAT
>QMIH01001209.1:139251-156167 GCA_003987875.1 Clarias batrachus | reverse complement strand
ATCCATAGTTTCAGGGGCTGCACATCTCGTATCTTCACACCATAGACAATTGCCTTCAGATGACCCCAAAGATAAAAGTCTAAGGGGGTCAGATCGGGAGACCTTCTTATTTTTACAGCGATAAGGTCACAAAAAAGTAAAGAAAAGAAGAAAAACCCCATCGTGCGTGATGGAGACGGGGAAGAGGGCAGCACTAGTCTACAGTCGGGCACCTCGCTAATTTTAAATGAAATTAGGGCTGTTTGTGCTTGTTTAGAGGGACAGCTGGGGAAAATATCTACCTCAGAACTTTTTCACTGCTCTCACCGCACGATAATAGGAATAGGTAAGAAGGAAGAAACCTTGAGAGGAACCCATCCTCATCTGGGTGATAACGGAGAGCAGGGATTGATCTGCACTCATACTGTGTGTTAGGAGGCTGCAAGTTCAGTAGAACAGGAGACGTGTTTAAGTTCATATGGAGTCCAGTTGGTTATTGGAGACTCGGGTAGACTGTAGGAAACTCCAGTCCTGAACTATCGAGCGACTGCAGTCACGAGTCCTCAGAGAACAGCTGTCTGTATCAGCCGAGGACAGGAGCGTCTTCATGGTCCCCAGTCACTACATGCGTCCCAGACAGACCACACGGGGCTGAGCAGCGGATTTCTGCGGTAGAGGACTCGGGGAGCGCACGCGGCACTCAGATGGCAGATTTGCCAAAGTGGATGACTTGGAGAACCGTGGTCGCCGCAAAAATGTAAGAATTGTCGGGCTTCCTGAGRAAGCGGAGGGCAATGAGCCTCTGACGGCATTTCTTCAGAAAATGGTGGACGATGGTGGAACGAGGTGTTTACCGGGGTTTTGCGTATCCAGCTAAACTCCGTTGTTTACATAACGGAAAGATTATTTTATTTGATACTGTTGATTTAGCCACTAAATTCCTGGAAGTTCCGGATAAGTGAACTTCTCTGATTAATTAGTGTTGACTTTAAGACACTTTTCATGGTGTTTTTCTTTCATTAAACAATTTAAGGGTGTTTTTTTTCCTATTGAGCTTAATTGTAAATAAATGGCTTTTTGAAGGTAATGCAGTTATCCGGTGAAATTTGGACGCGCGCACAAGGCCCTTTCAGGATGTATATTTTATGACTATTATTATTATATATTATATACTATATATTATTATTTTATTTTATTTTATTTTATTTTATTTTATTTATTTATTTATTTATTTTTATTTTTATTTTATTTTATATTTATTTATTTATTATTTATTTTTATTTTTTTTAATTAATATTATTACAGTGGACTTAAAGTTTTTTTTTATAAGGAGTTTTGAGGCGGTCTTCGCTGGCTGCCGTTTCTCAGGTCGGTCAATGGAGGAGTTGGGGGAAGGTGTGTGTGTGTGTGTGTGTATGTGACGAGTTGTTGTTTGTGTTATTTGAGCCCTATCGTTTGGGGATAGGGAGAGGGGGGGGCTTGTGGGGGGTTTGTTTGTGTTTAGCAGAGCTGATGGTTCAGATGTATGTTATTTACTTCACTTCTGTTCACTTATACTTTGCACTGCACTAAACTTATGTCCAATCTGACTAGGGTGGTCACATGGARCGTGAAGGGCRTGGGTARTGTAGTCAAGAGAAAGAAGATTTTAACATTCCTGAAGAAAGAAAATGTCACTATTGCACTTCTACAAGAGACACATTTGTCAGATAGGGAACATTTACAGCTCAAAAGAGATTGGGTTGGTCAGGTGTATTTCAGTTCTTTTTCATCAAACAAACAGGGAGTTGCTATTTTGATTCATAAAAACTTTCCTTTTATCTTAGAGCAGATTGAACAGGATCCTGATGGCAGATTTATTCTGATTATCGGTCACATCTTAGAGAAACCTTTAACTGTTTTAAATGTGTATGTCCCGAATGAAGATAGTCCTGACTTTATATCAAAGATGATCCTGTTGTTTAAGAACTCATTGGACTGTGCCTCATATCGTCCAATCATGTGCATCGTCCAATCTACTTAATGTAGATTTAAAATCTAACTTCATCAGACTAGTTAAACTTCTTTACTCTGATCCAGCAGCTGTGGTTAATACTAATGGTTTATTATCAGGGAAATTTTCAATTCATAGAGGCTGCGGTCAGGGATGCCCCCTGTCGCCACCCCTGTTTGCCTTGTTCATCGAATCCCTGACAGAAGCCATTCGCATGCATAGGGGCGTCCGGGGCGTCCGGGGCGTCCGGGGCGTCCGGGGCGTCCGGGGTGTCCGGGGTGTCCGGGGCGTGGAGGCAGGTGGGATGGAACACCGCACATCATTGTATGCAGATGACGTCCTTCTTTACCTGAGGCAGCCACAGTCATCAATTCCTTGTGTGTTGGAGATAATTAAATCAGTATAGTCAGTCTAGTGGATACAAAATAAACTTAGGGAAATCCCAAGCCATGTTTTTAAATGCCCCACAGAATGTTAAATTACAGTGTCCCTTTCACATCACTGACTCTGGGTTTCTTTATTTGGGCATACACATAACCCCTGACCTAAAGGATCTGTTCTCCAAGAATTATTCACCCTTAACAACAAAACTTAAACAGGACATGGACAGGTGGACGTCTTTGCCAATTTCTTTTTTTGGAAGAATTAACACAATTAAAATGAATGTGCTTCCCTGTTTACTGTATTTATTTCAATGCATACCCTGTTATTTAAATTCTAACTTTTTTAAGGGTCTGAACACAGCCATCAGTAAATTTATATGGAACAATAAAAAACCCATTAGATTAGATTCACTTCTCTTCTCAAGCCGAAGGAGTGTGGAGGCGGATCTTTGCCCAACATACAGATTTACTATTGGGCTGCTCAGATCAAACAAATGCTTAGATGGTTTTCAGATGATACAGGCTCCTTGTGGGTCACTATGGAATCCTTTGCATGTGCTCCGAGAACATTAACATCTCTTCCATTTATTAATAATTTTAAGGAGATCCGGCCGGTAGTTGAAATTTTTTTATTATTAAATACCCTTTTGGGAAGATGTGAAAAAACATCTCCACCTCCCCAGGAATTTAACCATGCGATCCCCAATCATTCTGAACCCCGACTTTCCTGCTTCTTTAGCTAATATTGGCCTTCGGACCTGGGTGGAGAAAGGGGTTTTCACTTTAGCCAGCTTATTTATAGATAACGTTGTCAAATCTTTCGAGACACTTAGAATGGATTATCAACTTCCTAGAACAGATTTTTTCAAATTTCTCCAACTACGTCATTTTATTCAATCTGAAATGAGACAGGGCAAGATTCGTTTTGAAATGTCTGATATTGAAAATCGTCACACACACACACACTCCCCAAACCTGATGGAGGAAATGAGTGGAAAATAAAAGGAAAGTGTCTGTTCTAATTCATGCTTTTCTTTCTCAAGTCAATTAAAATAACATCAGTTGGCGCCGAGAGAAAAAGTGGATCCACAGTGTAACACTAACGGTTTCATGTCTTATTTCCACACAGCACCACGTCCGGCTTGGGTAACTATTGAGCAGTCATGCACTCCAGATCTGCCATTAAAAATGCATTTATACTCTTCAGATGTGAAGTCCATAAAACAGAACACAAGAAATCCTTTTCTTAAAAATACAATTTCAATTTGGCATTCTGCTCATAAATATATCGGTGATACGCCAGAACTGTCCCGGTTCACTCCTGTTCGGGGTAATGCACAATTTATACCATCAATAAAGACGGAGGCTTTAAGTTTTGGAATACTAGAGGCATTCAGAAAGTTATGGATTTATATGAAGATGGAGTTTTACTTTCATTTGATCACTTATGCCAGAAATACTCAATCCCCAAAAAACTTTTTTTTAAAAATATTTACAGTTAAAACGTTACACGTCATCAAAACAGAAACAGATAAGCTATATACCATCTTTATCAAAATTAGAGGAGATGACTCTTAAAAACTTAGAAGGAAGGGGGCATATATCTATATTTATATATCTATATCTATTGGTTAAATACAGCCCTGAATCTGCATTAGATAAATTGAATGCCTGGAAATTGGATATGCAGGAAGATATTGATGAGGCAGACTGGAATGAGGCGAGTCTAAAAGCACAAATGCAAACAATAAATACAAGGTTTAAATGACTTCAATATAAATGGTTAATGAGAACCTACATAACTCCCGTTAAACTTCATCGTATGTCTGCTAACATCCCAGATGTGTGCTCTAAATGTCGGGAGGAGAAAGGCACATTATATCATTGTCTTTGGAGACGTCAAAAAATACAATACTTTTGGAAAAATGTTATTGAATGTGTGTCGAACATGCTCGGTGAGAATATTCCTCTGAATGTGAAACTTTGCATACTTGGTATATACAGAATATCCATATATACCCACTGGAGTCTATTTTGAAACAGACTAAGCTCATATATTTTGGCCTCCTTCAGGCTAGGAGAGTTATTGCCTTGAGATGGAAAAGCCTGGAAGTGCCATCCTTGAAAATGTGGAAAAAGGAGATATTGAAGTGTATCGGACTGGAGAGACGAACATACAGTATATCGCAAAGGGAAGCAGAGAAACTTTGACCGGCTTTGGGAACCATACATGAATATTATGTAAAGGTGAATACAGACTTTACTGGACATTGTAAATACTGTCTCTGACCAATTTATTTATTTATTTTTAATTAATTAATTACTTTGTTTATTATACATCTTATTATTACAATTTTTGTTTTTGTTTGGTTTCTTTGGGGTTTTTTTTACTTCTTCTTCTTGTATTGTAAGGAGTGGTGTGGAATAATATACGGAAACTTTCTGTATTTTATATGTAATTATCATTCATTCCCATGTGTGTGCTGATGTTTCTGTATTTCTGTTTATAAATTAATATTTGATCAGACAGTACTAGTCTGCTGTTTCTACACGGACCACAAAAAAGCAGCGAATCAGATCCATCAGCCCAATCAAGCAAACAGCAGCCGACACTTAGAGACACCACACCCAGTCTCATTAATACAGAATCACACAGCGCAAAAAAACTACAACCCCCCCCCAACCCCCCAAATTATAGATATATATAGAGTGTATTTTATCTTTTTTAAACTCGGTGTTATTTGATATTATTGGTTTAGAAATTGATATTTCAATAAATAGTAAACTCGGCCGATTTCATTATCATTTTGTTGACAAGTGGGGCTTGAAAATCCCCCCCTCAATGTCAAAAAAAAAAAAGTTTGAGAACCGCTGGACTACTGTATGTTTACCTTCAACTCAGACTGGATTAGACCTCCACAGAGACGTCTGATATAAATCGAGATCAGATTATTGTTCAGTCTCAGTGTGGACGACCTCAGACACACACAGAAATGATAATAGAATTATAGTTGACAGTAACGAGTGCCACAGAGTGTTGGAGTGACGCTGCTCGAACCCTGGGCCTCTGAAACGCGTCTCCATGCTGATCTGAGGTCTGTAGAGAACATCACTCTCACTCTGTACACGCAGCAGGTGGCGCTCTTACAGCCGCGGAAGGAAAATCATCAGTGTTAATCAGATATTAATGACTAAACCTCACACACACACACACACACACACACATTTTATTCTCTGGTGTGTGTTTATATTGTGTGTGTGTGTAAAATAAAATAAAACATAAGAATAAAAACAGCCCTCTGATGGTGTATAAAGAGAGAGAACTTTATTTTTCTCACATAAAAAACTCAATATTTTATCATGTATAAAAAAGATTTCTGAGAGATAAATGTATAAAACATTTCAGTATAAATATTTCATTAAAATAAAAAAAAGTTTGTTTTTCTGGAAACTTTATGATGAAACTCTGATCATGTGATTTATTATGAAACATTCCAGTTAAAATCTGTTGCTTAAAAGATGAAACATTAATAATTCCTGCACAAATGTTTTTATTAGATAAAACCACAACACACACACACACACACACACACACACACACACACTCACACACAGTTGTGTTATCTGGGGTTGTTCTCTGCACTCATGGCCTCTCGGTACTGCAGCGTCCACGACTGAGGCTCCTGATCATGCAGCTGCGTGTAGAACACACACACACACACACACACACACACACACACACACACACACAGTTGTGTTATCTGGGGTTGTTCTCTGCACTCATGGCCTCTCGGTACTGCAGCGTCCACGACTGAGGCTCCTGATCATGCAGCTGCGTGTAGAACACACACACACACACACACACACACAGACACACACACACACACACACACACACAGACACAACAAAAATATAAGTGCAAAAGTTTTCACCTCCACTAGGTTCTCTGTAAAATGAAAGGTTATGGTCCTTAGGCCGAGTGCTCAAAAGTTAACACGCCCTCCCCCCTGCTCTTGTTACTGTTTCACCATGTTAACGTGTTTCTGACTGAAAATTGCGTGTTTGCTTTAACTCTCATTTATTATACGAGAATTTAATCTTAAACCTCACACAAGCACAACATGTATATAATGTACATGTTTATGGCGCTCTCTGGGAAATATTCTGCAGAGTTTTTGTTCTTTGTGATGATGAAGCTGTAAAAACCTCAGATATGAGCAGGGGGTACAAACTTTTGCACTGCTTACTAATTAGTTTGGACTTACTAATGGAGTTTAGTGTGACGTTAACCAGTTAAGAGTTAAACTGCTGAGCCTGGGACTCACCTCGGCAATAAACTGCAGCATCCTGAGTTTGGAGACTTCACTCTCGGCCCTCGGGCCCCAGCGGAACTCGAACTCCAGGGGCTCAGTGTGAGGGATACGGACATACTCCAGATACCTACACACACACACACACACACACACACACACGGGTTTATATTAATGCACTCGCTTCAATACGTTATGGTTTCCATAGTAACAGCTCGACTGAAACGTTAACGTGAATTGATCAGTGTAACTCCGCCCCCTCGGATGAAAATGTACGGAGTCGTGTTGTGGCTCTGGTTCTGACTGCTGGTTGAACCGGGCCGGGTCACGGCTCCGTGTGCTGCTGTACGGTGTGATATAAACCAGATGTCCATGGTCTGAGGGACACCAGCTCTGAACACACCATCTGCCCCAGCCGGGGTTCGAACCCACGACCCTCGGCTTTCCTCACTGACGCGCTGCACTAACCTGCTGAGCTACTCGTTCACACGTCTGTGACGGGAGGGGCTACGGCCAGGGGAGTGTGAGGCTCGGGACCAGACGCAGTGTGGATGGAGGAGAACCCGGTCAGGTTGAGGAGTCTCCCAGGAGAAACAAGATCAAAGCTCAGGTCTCACACCGAGTTTTATTTTCAGCCTTAAAGCAGCAGGTGAAAACCAAACCCTGATCACGAGGCGACCTGCTGAGGAACACCGGCCATTTAACCGGGTGTCTCACGCTCACAGATCAGCTGTAGAAATTAGGATCTGTGGAAACAGTCATCTGCCTCGAGTCAGAGATTAGAACCGCGTCGTACGGTGTGACATCACCGCGTGCAACCAATCAGGAAACACCATTAGTATTTACATTGTCTGACGTTCACACACACTCGGGTTTACTGCAGGTGTTAATGGAGCTGTGTGAGTTTAACACTGCACTGAAACTATCACAAAGTCTACACAATAAATATCTGACACAAGGAGCGTTCAGGTCAAACTTCAAGACTTCACGCCTCACCAGGGAAGCCATCCTCACTTGGGTGATAACGGATTAACATTTACAGAAGACTTCATGATGAGACGCTCAGTCGCAGTAAAACATCTGAACGGTGAGAACGTTTTAAAGAAGTCTGTGACGATCCCGAGCGTTCACGTGAACGTTCAGCGGGTGGAACGCCTGATCACTGAAAATCGACTAGCAGAAGAGACGCATCTGTGTGTGTGAACTGTACACACACTCATTCACCAACACCACTCACACATTACAGGAACTCGCCTCCAAGACATTTCCTCATGTTTGGAACATTAAAGGAGTTCCTGGGAGGCCGGTGTTTTAGACGTGAATCAGACAGACAGTCCCATCATCACTCTGATGTACTGAGAAAACTTTTAACCTTGATTTGACTTTGACTCGAATGCCTAAACACAGTGTAAACATCTAACAGAGCAGAAACACCGTGTTGTTCTGGAGACCCTGAGAGAACACTCCAGGATTAAAGTTATAATACATTTATAATGAGGATGAAGATGAGGACTCCAGAGTGACGGGTGCGCTTACTTTTGCCGCACAAACTCATCAGTGATGACCTTCTTCACGTCTCCGAACTCTTCATGTTTCTCTCTGTGTTTATTTTAAAAACACAAACAGAACAAAATTAAAACACACACAGAGATTATTATACTGTAGTAAATCAGATCTAATCTACTCACACACACACACACACACACACACACACACACTCACTCACTCACCCCATGTCCACTCGGAGCTTCTTCAGTGTGTTCCACACCAGAGCTACACAAACACAATGAGGTTTATTATAACATCACGGTCTGAGAGAAGCACAGACCAGCGTAGAGCCGCGGTGCCTGGAACAGTGTAACACCGCTAGATTGACTCTTTATAAATGTATACATCATTACACTGTTACACCGTTACTCTGTTACTATGTTCCATAAAAGTGTTACACTGTACATTGTGTGAGAGTAACAGTGTGACAGAGTGACATTAGATAAACACATCATCACATCAGCTCTAACAGACGCGTACTCTCTTTAACACTTCCTCCCTTCATGAAGATCACACTGAGGATCACGAACAGCAGCCCGGTCTTCGGGTTTGCAGGACACCTGAAACATCAGACACATCAGATTTTATAGATCAGACACGAGTCTCAGCGTGAGCGGCGTGATGATGTCACAGATCCTCACATGCTGATTGGCTCCTCAGGTGATGGCTCCAGCTTGTTGGTGAGAATGTAGATGTGGTTCTTGGGGTCGATCTTCACCAGCTTCAGTCCAAACACCTGCAGGAGAACATCAGGACATCAGGACATCAGGACATCAGCACCATGAGAAACCATCAGACCTCGTCCAGACCCGGGGTGTCTCTCACCTGCTCGAAGGTTCGGTCCACTCGCTTCATGATGTCCTGGTACAGGAGCCGGTACTCCTTTATCACATGTTTGACAATATCTAACACACACACACACAGAGGGAGGAAATATTTAGAAAAATGTTAAGATTTTTTTTTTTTTTAATGAATGAATGAATGAATAAAGGTAAAAATACAGTTATGTTTTTGAGGAGAAAATGAGCAGTGTGTGTGTGTGTGTGTGTGTGTGTGTGTGTGTGTGTGTGTGTGTGTGTGCGTGCGCGAGCGAACTGGATGCACATCTCCTGTGATGAACATCTTACCTGTTCTGCGGATGGGAATCTTCTTCTGGTCTTTAATCAGAATAAACTGCACGACTTCAGCAACCTTTAAATAAAAACACACGAAACACCATCAGGACTGAAAGCCACGCGCTACAGTCTACGCCTCAGGGTGGCGCTGTGGTACAGGGAAATACACCTGCAGCTCATCACGTGATAAAGAGTAACCTCCAAAACACAGCACTCAGACTGGAGACTCCTTCCACTGGTGTCACACACACCTCCAGTTTTTTTTAACATGTTTTAGTGGAATTACAGGAGCTGCTGTGGGAAATTAATCAACGCCATTAGTGCTGAGTGTAACAGAACCGGGTCAGAACCGGACCTGAGGAGCTGCAGGGTGTCAGAGTGACCAGTGTGTTTACAGAGTGTGTGACACACATGATGTGTGTGTGTGTGTGTGTGTGTGTGTGTGTGTGTGTGTGTGTGTGTGATTACCTTGCGGTCCACCTGTACAGGTGTGAAGTTCTCTCTGGCTTTCTGTACCTGAGACACACTGGGCTGAGAGAGAGAACCTTCATCATCCTCATCCAGCAGCACCTGAGACCTCTGTACACACACACACACACACACACACACACACTTTCATCACTGCTTTCTTTTCTCCTGAACCTGTATGATATAATAACACACAGAACACGACCCTGGTCCTGATGTCGGTTCTGATCCACAGACTCGTTTTAAACAGATTAAACTCTCACTCACACGCCATGGTGAAGCGGCTAATGCTAATGCTAATGCTAGCTGACACACATAGGGCGGATTAGGTGTGACATAGACTCTTACCCGGCTCTGAGACGCGACTCTTTTACTCTGAGACATCTTTAACCAGAGACAGATTGAGATTAAAATTTAAATCGTTTATACATTCAGGAGAAATTTACTGCAATTAATTAGCAAAACGAACTGTAGCCTCCCCGCCTTATTCTATTTCCACCCGTATTGCAACAAGTCCCGCGCCGGTAACTAAAACTACTTCCGGGTTGTTGTTAAACAAAGATTTTATTTCAAATTTAAATAATCATGATAACTAATATAATAACTGATTGTTCAAATAAAAACAATATTAATATTGTCCGCTAGACACGTCAAATACACACAAATTATGATACTATAAATATTTACGGGTGTTTATGGTTTATAGACTTTTATTAATTAATAATTAATTCATGTTTAATATCACAGCTAGCAGATGTTTTAAGTTCTAGGGTTAATTTAAAATTCTAGACTCGTTTTTATTCCATCTGTATTTAAAAAATATAACAAGGTGGTGGGAACGGGATTTGTTGGAAACAGGTGTGGAAAAAAGAATCTGCGTTAAGGTCAGATCAGGTCACGTGGGTCAACAGAGCCTCTGATTGGTTAAAGCGCTTGCGAGAGCGGAAATACAGCAATAACCGGATACTGTGCTAAATGTATTATATTATAGATTATATGCGTTAGTGTCGTGCTCATGCTTTTACAGTTATTTTTTTGAAAATGTTTTATATACACTTTTACGATATATGGATTAAATAAATTAAATCTAGACACTATGCAAAATGTCACAGTTCAGTAAAGTGAATCGTAATGTAAATGCTCGTACAGCCACACGGTGTCGCTGCAGCGCTTCATTTGTGCACTAAGGAGCTTAACCTCTTAAGGCACGAGTTTTATGACGTCCTCATAGAGGAATATTGGCTTTGTTTGGTTACTTAATGCAGTGTAACAAAGTGTTTATTTCAAAGCCTGAATATCTCTGTACAAAAACAACAGTAAAAAACGATGCAACACAACTAAAAGCCCTGAGACTCCAAACTTATAATCATCTTTTTGTCTGTAAGAACATTTTGTCGCATCTACTGTCTGGTGTGAAATGCTGCAAAGTTGCGTTCAGTTTGCAAGAACAGAAACACATGACATGTCACACACCATGCACAGAATTTTCCAGAGCAGCTGTTACTCCCCTTTTACTCCCCTTTTACTCGGCTTTGACTAGTGTCGCTCCGATCAGGATTTTTGAGGGCCGATCTCCGATCACTAGAAGCTGCATCAGCCGATCCCGATCACAGGGTCGACTTGAAGCCTTATCATGTAGCATTATTTATTAAACTATATCCAAAAACAATGTAAATTAATTATTGAAATTACAAGAAGAGGAATGTCATGAACTGTATTTATTGGCCAGCAACATGTGCGACACGTCAACGTAAAACATAGCAGCCTGTGCTCGGTTAGTAACTGGGAACAGCTTAGAGCTTAACAAATACAACTTTCCTGTAGATTGTATAAAGTTAAATAAAATAACAGTGGGACATGAGTCGCCGAAAGTTCTGCAAGGACGGCAAGCATCCGCGAGGACCGCCAAAAAATCATGATTCACCGCAAGTTTTGGCGCTGTAACTACGTTTCCATTTTTCCACGCGAAAAAATACAACATTTTCGCGCATAAAAATGGAAACGTAATTACAGCACCAAAACTCGCGGTGAATCATGATGGACCGGACTTACAGCCACTGAGCGACACCGCGTAGGTGAGATAGCGGTGTTACCGACAGCTGAGTGAGCGGCGGCGCGCGAGTTGCTGAGCTCTCCCGCTCTCTTACTGCGAGCCAACTTTGAAAACTGCTGGTGTTCCTTCACGTCACTAACCTTCAAATGTCTGATGAGGCTCGTGGTGTGAAAATGCTTTGGTGCTTCCCGCCTCGTGGAGTTGTCTTGTTACACAGGTTGCAGATTGATAATTTATTGTCTTTCACACAACACGTAGAATCGCCAGACTGGTGAAGACATTTTAGCAGCGCGCAAAAAATTGTCCTGTGAGTTTTGCGTCATCTGATCGGCTTTTCTATATCAGATGTTATAGAGACTGCAGATCAAACTTCCCAGAGCTGTTATCGGCCGACTATAATCAGCGACCGATCAATCGGAGCACCCCTAGCTTTGACATTGGGCTGTTCAGGTTGACCATCTCTGGAAGATGACTGTCAGATGGGGTGTTGGAGTGGCCCGATGAACACCATGTACACACTGGTCCAGTATGTCTGAGCCACTGCAATGCGAAACTCAACAAACTGCATCACGTTGGCTAAAGCGAGATCAGTGCAGTGCATCAGCATTTCTTGGTTGGAACACTTTTTCTCGTCTACCAGAATTTTACTCACACACACACACTTGATCATGTGATAATCACGTATCATTTGACTGTCTTGGACCGTCGCTGACGGATTGTTGATGTTTCTGGATTCAGGATTCTGGCTGTTGTTCAACATGAACTGTCCTAAGCATCAAAACTGATTTGATGTTATACCACTTTCCACTCTTACCATTATAAAGTCCCAGTGTCCTCAACCAGGTACCTCATAATTAACAGCATCCAACATTATTACTATTGAGAACACTTTCAAATTTGTACATCATATTGAAGTATAAATGTTATTAAGCATAAATAAGCAAGTTCTGAACATACATTTTGATGAGATTTTACTTTCATGTTGGACTCCACTGTTGGCTGAGTTTGACACCTTCTTGTGTTTCTACTAATTAGTTTATTGTGCTTTTGCTACCACCAGATGATTCTATAAAGTGTCTACTAAGGAGGACAACAGGTCTAAGTTAGACAGCATGAAGTATAAGGTGCAGCAAAACTCAAAATTCATTTCTCCATATGAGAACCCCGATGTATCAGACATGTTTCTACATTACATTTTCCATTGTGACATTTGGCACACGCCCTTATCCAGAGTGACTTACGTTTTTATCTCATTGAACATTTGAGCATTTGAGGGTTAAGGGCCTCACTCGAGAGCCCAACAGGGGCAACTTTGTGGTTGTGGGGTTTAAACCTGGGACCTTTAACCACAGAGCTAACCCTGTTTCTTCAGCATGTCTTACAGTCACTTGATCGGACTGAGGTTTGGAGGTGGAGTCAACACCTTAAACTCTTCTTCATGTTCTTCAGACCGCTCTTGAGCAGTGTGTCAGGGCGCATTATCTTGCTGAAAGATGACACTGATATCCATCAGGGAACATCGTCTCCATGAAGGGGTGTAACTCGGTCTGTAACAATGTTTAGCCAGGTGGGGCGTGTCAGAGTAACAGCCCCAAATCACAGTAACAGTGTCCAAATCACCCCATGTGAGTGTGACTGCAGGATCACGGAGTTACAGGGAACCAATGAAACATCAAGGGCTCTACAGAACGAGTGTAAAGGCATTACAGTGAGGAAGAAGAGTTTTAGTTTTTTGGTTGTTTTGTCATGCAGTAGTGGTGTCTCACACTCGGGTCTCACACTCCTGAGCTCGGGTCTGTGATTCAGCCGTGAAGGAGGCACTGAAAGCAATTTGGTTAAAACCAGTTCAATCTGGCAACCCATAGTTTCAGCCATGTGTAGAGTTTCTTCTCCAGTGAGAGTCTCTCTCTCTCTCTCTCTCTCTCTCTCTGTGTGTGTGTGTGTGTGTGTGTGCCAGGGGCAGGGGAGGGCAGCAGGGCTCAGACTGAGCGGCGCCGGCGCGCACCTGGGGAAGTTCAGGTTTAAAAAGCTCCACATTCCCGACACACAGCTGATTGAAACATTAACAAACAGAGTAAATCCTGCTGCAGATGGACCGGGAGTGCAGCCAAGCACGAAACACACACACACACACACACACACACACACACACACTGACTCACTTTAGTGACTTCAGCTGCACTGTTTAAATCCTGAATTACAGTTTCATCATTTAATTCTGAACTTTTGTTTTTTGTGTACAAAACACACACACACACACACACACATTGTGTTAATTAGTCTGCGTGTGTGTAGCCTGTTTTTTTTATGTCGTGTTTTTTTATGTCCTGTTTTTATCACCTGTGTGTGTGTGTGTTTCTGTTGCAGAGTTAATTTTTAATTCAGTGTGTAATAGGTTTTTGATTAGAAAATAAATAAATGAAGAAGAGAGGACAGTGTGTGTGATGTGATTTATAAAAGATAAGGGCTGAGTTAAATCTAAAGGTTTAGTGATGAGTACAGGAATGTCGAAATGTTCAATGGGAGAATTTTACATCTGACTGGAAACAAACTGTTCAGGTGTGTGTGTGTGTGTGTGTGTGTGTGTGTGTGTGTGTGTGTGTGTGTTTAAGTCATCAGGTGAACATGTTCTCCTCGTTCCTCAGAAACTCTTTCTGTCCTTCACACACTCGGGGTTTAAACAAACGACACAGAGACACGTGTTGAGTTTCCCAGAATACAGTGTGTATTGAGAACACGTCCACACGACACGTGATAAATCATTGTAATGTACAATACGGCTTTAACTCAGAAATCTGAGAAATGTTTCTTCTTTGCTTTTAAACAAAAGATAAAATTCTCTCTTTGTACAGACTTTATACAAAAACTCATCAGGGACAGGAACGCTGAAGAGACGCTGACGTGTCTGTCACCACCTCCAGGACGGACAGGACACTCTGCAGGACTTCACACGGACCACGCTCTCTCTCTCTCTCTCTCTCTCTCTCACACACACACACACACACACACACACACACAGAGCAGGTTCTGGATGTCTTCCCGTCAGCAGTGTTGATGATCCATGGATTTCAGCGGCACAGAATCCTGTCATCTGAGCAACCCTTCTGTAGAGAAACACAGAGGAACCTGTTGAGAACCTGAGCTTCTACACACACTGAGAGAACCCTCAGACTCTAGATCTTAGAGCGTACAGGGTGAGAAGTTAACTGTACATGCAGTGACGTGTGATGAGCGAGACCGTACCTCCATGGAGATGCTGCTGATCTCGGAGTTGAGCGCAGTGAGGGGCGTACGCGACGCGCCCTGGTGCTGCAGAGCCGAACACGGCGAGTCCAGCTCCACCTGCAGGTCCCAGATGTAGTCGATGACGTGCTGCAGGATCTCCACCTTGCTGGCCTTCTTGTTGGTGGGCAGCGTGGGCACGAGCTCCTTCAGCTTGCTATAGCAGCTGTTCATGTCCTGCAGGAAGACGCTCATGTGCTCGTCCAGCAGCGGCAGCTTGCACTTGGAGATGCTCAGGCTCTGCTCGGACAGGCAGCGCACCACGTCCTCTCCTCCCACCTTACTGTTCAGCGCACAGGTAGATCCAACAACCTTCATCCTGGTCCACCAACAGCTCACTTCTCCTTTATCAAACACACACGCACACACACACACACACTTACAGAGCTCTGCTGTGAGAGATCAGACACACACTGAAGCTCCGCACCTCTCCAGCTGCCTTTATAGCTGTGTGAGGGAGAGGGGGCGTGGCTGAGCAGGGACAAGGGGCGGGGCTTCAGGCAACTTCAAAAGCTGCTGTCTAATGTGTGTGTGTGTGTGTCTGTGTGTGTGTGTGTGTTATAAATAATATTCCCATTAGCAATTAACTCTAACTATTTAAATATTTTAAAATATATATTTGATTTTTATTGTCATGTTACACTATGAAAGTTTTATTAGCATTACCAGTTAGTAATAATTATTGTCAAATTATTATTATTATTATTAGTAGTAGTAGTATTGTTGTTTTTTTGTTTGTAGTTATAATTAAATGTATAATTGACTTAAATCCTGGTAAATATTGCGTTATTAGTAATTGTGTCATTTGTTTTTGTTTTCCTCATTTACAGGATGTTTACAGTGTAACAACACAAAACCATTAAAAGAATTGAAATATAATTCACTAAACCATGTTTATAAGTAAGTATATTTTATATAAGTACTTTTGAGAAACTTTCATTAACTGTCATTATTCACTTTTCCTTTTTGAAATTGTTGATGAAATTCACTTTTGTTTCAAATTAATCTTAACAATTAAAGTATGCAGTTCCCGTTTTACACTCATTTTATATTATTTAAATAATTCATTCATGTAATACATTTTTCATTATTTAATCATTTTCGGCTACATCCGGGTCTTTTTCTGTCTCCCCACTGTACATATATAAAGTATGGAAGGTCACGTGACCCAGTGACAGTTATTTTCTCAGCGAACGTCCGCGAGATTCCCGCCGTCCTGCGTGTGTGTGAGAGAGCGCGCGCGCGCGCAGACTGAGGGGCGCCAGAGCCGTGACATCACGCATTCACCCACGCGCCTCCCCCTCCTCATCTGATTCCTGTCAGCCTGGCGCCGCGCGGACGGTTTCCAAGGAGACAACACACATCTGCGCTTTCCTTCTCTCTTACACACACACACACACACACACACGTGTGAGGTTTAAAGGCGCACCTGCAGCGCCGCCATCTTGTCTGCGTGCAGTGTGTTAGGGGGACTGGGAGTCACGTGACCCGCATGACCACAACATGGCGCAACTCACAGCACATTCCTACACTGTACACACACACACACACACACACTGTTCACCAAGTACTATAGTCTCTGACTTTATAAAATAAAATAAATATTCTGTCTGTACTTTGGTCAGAACTCTTTCACTCATATCTTTACATTTCATACATTAGAGGAGCAGAAACCAGTCTCAGAAACATTTACTGTCTGTCTGTGTGTGTGTGTGTGTGTGTGTGTGTGTGTGTCCAGTCTGATCGTGTCTCAGCATCACACAAAACTGTCTGTAGAGAATGGAC
>QMIH01001209.1:106234-108653 GCA_003987875.1 Clarias batrachus | reverse complement strand
AGGTGTTTGTTTACATTGAGACAGTAGCGCATTAGTAGATTATTTTACAGTAGATGATTAAATCCCACACAGAACTGTTCATAACATCACTTTTACTCCACATGTAGATTCACTGATGCTGCAGATTAAACTTCAGACTGAGATCTGAGTGCTGCAGGAGATTCAGTCAGTTCTCTAGAGACAGTTGACTGAAGACATGCCCACAGTTTGACGCATGCACGCTGTTAAGACATACATCGTACCATTTTTTGGACTAAGTCTACAATATTTTGTAGGAATGGAATGAAGGTTAAATAATAATATATTTTTTTTAATTTATATAGCGCCTTTCCAGAGCTCAAGGACACTTTACAATGAATAGAAAAAGGGGGACAAACAGACATTTAAAAAAATAAATAAAAAATAGGAGACAGACATATGAATCGAGCTGTAACATTCAGAAAACAAGTAAGTTTTGAATAGAGATTTAAAGGTCAAAACATTCTGCACACTGACTCAGAGGACTATAGAGATTTATTTGGGTATTTGTTATTTTATATAAATATTCATATTTAACACCACCGGTGTCTTTTTGGAAGGAAACTAGAGAACCTACAGGACGTCCACATGAGGAAAACTCAAACAGAAACCTGAGATCAGGTGAGAATCTGGAGCTGATCAGGGGGAGAGAACGCTTAAAAAATATTTTAATAATAAATAAATTTAATAGAAATGTGTACATACTATTTCAAATTAAATCCCAACATTCTGAGTTTTTTTTTTTTAATGATCCATTTTAACCTAAAAAGTCCCTAATCAGCACATATCAGTGCCAATACTTTTAATCATCAAAGTATCAGATTGTATGAATATGCAAAGGTGAAATGCTGTGAACCCAGTAATCACGGGAGACATTAGCACACAGCCACGTGATCGGCTCTTATGATGTAATAACTAAAGCACCGCTACAGAATAGTTCAGGTTCAGATTCGATTTCTCTTTAATCTTTAGATAAACTCCAGAGACACAAAGATTTTGGTCTCTTTGTTTCTGGTTTGGTTTTAAAACATCTGAATAGTTAATTAATATGCAAACAGCCTGATTATTATTTATTATTTATTTATAGTCTGAAATGATAATAATACTAATAATAATAATACAGTAGGTCTGGTTACAGATGTGTAGTTAGTTATTTTTTCTGCGAGTTGTAAAGTAAAAATGTAAAAATGTCGAACGTGTGTAAAATAACACACACAGCCGTGTCATGCTTCTCTACAGCGGTAAGAACCACAATTTATTGCGGCAAAAAAAACAAAACAAGAGACTTTCTGCTCCTGAAAGAAGCTTAAACTGTTAAGTTGCACTGGATGAGGAGAACAAGGAGAAGCGTAGAGGAACGAGGTGAAGAACATCATCACGTTACTGAGCTCCAGGGATCTGCACACTTCTAATGTTATTATTTAAATAAAGGACCAGCAGGTGGCGCTTTCCTCATTTTCTTTCTGTTAATGTTCAGGTTGGTCCCTGTGCTGGTGATTTTATAAAACAGATGAAGGTTGTGATTTGTTTCACACGTTTACCAAATAACCGCTTCTGCCGACCCACGTGATGTCACACCGAGGAACTTAAACGTATTCGAGCAGACGAGACGCTCGTATCTCGAGTTCGATTCATAAAACACCTTCACTAAAACACCATCATCATCATCATTGACACTGCATCTGGAACATTACAGAGACTCCGCCCCTTCCCACAGGCCCCACCCACACATTTCACAGGCTGGTGCAGACTCGGTGCGATTTTAATCACAGTGTGGAGCTCAGTGACGTCCTCTGAAGTCGAGACTGATCCAGTGATGCAGACTTCCATCACCTGTTAGACGGATCGGAACACGCGAGACTCGATGACGTCTCGGCCGAGTGAAAACGTCTGGGGCAGAGAGACGGCGTGGATCACGTGACTCCTGCTCCACTGTACAACCCCGACGTTACCGAGCAACAAGCAATAAAATAACAACATGAGCTCTATACCAGTACAAATATAAATCAGTAAAATGGAAAGTGGATAAACTCAGGAGCGCAGAGCGAAGGGGGCGTGGGGGGGGGAGAGAGAGGGAGGGGGGAGGGGGGAGGCACACAGTAAAGCTGTTGTACATCATCATGTTTTACAACTGTTTAGAAATTACAAAGAAAATAAAAACAAACAAAAAAATCAAGCAGTCGTCTTTGAACTATTTAAAGAACGTCCACACGTCCACCTCCACGCAGGACAGCGTCACACACTGAGGGAAAGGGGGGAGGAGGAGGCAGAGGGAATCCGCTGCCCCCTGGTGGGAAAACCTGCAAGTACAGCGGTGGGGAAAGAGGGGACGCGACGCCTTCCTGCAGGTTTATTTATTTATCTTTATCGGATTCTGTTTTTTCTTCTTTAGTCGAAGCCT
>QMIH01001209.1:98734-101234 GCA_003987875.1 Clarias batrachus | reverse complement strand
TGAAGAAGAGAGTGACGTGTGTGTGTGTGTTTGTGAGAGAGAGAAAGAGAGAGAGAGAGAGAGAGAGAGAACTGACCCAGAAGATGTCGTAGATGAACAGCCCCCCCAGCAGGATGCAGCCGGTACTGACGTTATTCAGGTGCAGCAGCTCCACTCCGTTCAGAGCAAACGCCAAACCGAACAGGTTATTGGCCACCCAGTGCTGTCACACACACACACAGTGTCATACTAACAGCAAAGAGAAGATAAAGAAGTGTGTGTGTGTGTGTGTGTGTGTGTGTGTGTGTATGTGTGTATATATACCTTTTTCAGGATGTACCACACTCCCACCACGCTGCTGATTCCCAAACTGATCAGATCTCTAGTGTCAAACTCGTAGTTCACAATTTCTACAGAGAGAAAACACATTAAACTCTGCGGGGGGGGAGGGAGGGAGGAGGGGAGGGGTCTAACCTCACACACACACACACACACACCTTCTTTGCTCTCTCCTGAGCCCTGAGTGAAGAGCAGCTGGTACTGTTTATTGGGCAGAGCAGCAGGAGCAAACCTGTTAATGACGGGACTGAAAGTGCACACACACACACACACACACACACACACACACACACACACATCAGTGTATCACAAGAGTTTATTCACCAGGATAACTTGTACTTCAGTTATTGAGTACAAATCTCACACACACACACACACTCGCACGCACTCATACACACAGACACACTCGCACACACTCGCACACACTCATACACACACACTCACCTCAGCGTGTGTGACAGAGCTAAAATCCCCAGCACAAAGAAGTACATGGATAACAACAGGTTGATGTACTCCTGGGAGAAGATCTAAAAAATAAAGTGTGTGAATGATCTGACGTGCTGAACAACACACACACACACACACACACACACACACGGACGGACCTGATGATGAGGAAGAGAATGATGATGTCATCATTGCTCACCTTAAAGAAGAGATACAGGCCGAAGAGCGTGCAGCTGGCGATGATGGGGAAACGCGCAGCATCTCTGCTAGTGATGGTCTCAGGCATGTCTGAGGAGTTCTGATAAACAAACACACACACACACACACTTATTTCTCTCCCGCAAAATCAGTTATAAAAGAACATTTTGTTCCTTAGTGCAGTTCTGATGATGTCCACTAGGTGGCGGTGATGAACACGGTGTGTGATTATACAGATGAAACACCACAGAGAGATTTTACTGTAAATATCATTTTATCTTGACACAGACAGATAAGACACTCGGACGCTGCAGCAGACGGCGGGATTTATACTGTGTGATTAAAATATAAACATCTCCGTAATCAGGTGTTTGTTTCAGTTAAACACCAGAGTACGGTGCGAGAGTCGCAGGGCCTCAGGACCAACACCGGAAACTCTGGGTGTTCAGGCTGTGGGTCCTGCCAATCAACCAGTGTCAACACACACACACACACACACACACACACACACACACCGCTATAACGGTACAAAGTTACAGAGAGATAGGATTCACGTCACATGACCTTGTGTGTGTGTGTGTGTGTGTGTGTGTGTGTGCAGGGACACAGCGCACTATGTGTAGAAGAGGTTATGTAGGGGTAGGGGGACGTCTCTAACCACTCTACAACAACCTCAAAGTGAACAGTGCATTGTGGGAAATCAGAAGCATCCGGGATATTCATCAGCACGCGCACGCAACACGTGCGCACGCACGCACACACCTCTCTAAATAGTGCACTGTGTGGTGAACAGCAGGGGTTTGGATGGACAGATGAAGAACACGCCCCCTGACAGACGTTTATTTTTATCTTTAAAAAACTATTTTTAAAAAACTTTAGCAGAAACTTTCATAGCAACAAACAGAAGTGGGATTTTCTCTTTACCATTGATCTATGTTGATTCAGAGAGGGTTTAGGGGCGGGGCTACAGGTGTGCTCAGACTGTGATGTCACTATAGCAGACCGTTAGCCGATGGTGATAAGTTACACTGAAAACTAAGAAAAAGCTAACAATCAAGCTAATCAGCTAACGCTAGTGATGTTAGCAATTGGATTCAGTTACGCATCATGATTCTCTCGTGTGGTGATTCATATCTCAGATTTTTAAAATACCATTCTTTAATGTATATTCAGTACATTTGCATTAAAAGGTAAAGTGTTGCAGTTCCTCTATAATCCTGCAGGTGGTGCTCTAAACTATTCACACAACAGCATGCATGAATTGTTTGCTAAGTTTGTTCAGAATTGTGAAAATCTGAAATAATAACAATAATAATAATATACAGACGGATTCGGCACTGAGGTTCGGTGATCATATCGTCTCGGGAGCGCCGTGTGATTCTCATCACTATTAGCAATATTCAGAGAACTTTCTGTAATTTGCATATTCATGCAACGAGAACAGCTGTAAAGTTCCTCAGATGTGTTTCAAACACACAGAATATTCATAAATTATTATTAACATTTTCGTTTAATTAATGCAATGAGGGATTTTTGT
>QMIH01001209.1:91234-93734 GCA_003987875.1 Clarias batrachus | reverse complement strand
GACATTACAAATCTAAAAAAAGTTCATTGATAACTCAACAAGGACAAACATCTGGTTTGCAACTTGTTATAAATAAAACTATTTTATACTAGTTTTAGTTTCATTTTTACACTGCTCAAGCTGGAACATGTAACAACTGTGTCTGTTACACAACTTCATTCGCTTTTAGCATACGCAACAAAAACACACTGATCACACATAATCGCTGTGTGAGTCACATGATTCCACCTGGGGTTAAAGCAGACTCATTAGATTCTTTTCAGTGAATCATTTCCTCAAATGGTTCACTGATTTGTTCACTCATTCACAGACGTGTTGAACCGAATGCTCCAGCTTGAGCCGTATAAAATTCATTTTAAATTAGTATACAATTTGATGATTTATAACACGCTGATAACCTGGTGTTGGTCCTGTTTCTTATTGTTATACATTTTATAAAGTAACGTTGTTTTGTTCAGATTTAAATTGAGCTGTAATTAATGCATAAAGCCACCAGCTGCAGTGTTTAACCCAGTCTGTGTTGACAGTAATCGTGGTTTTTGGGTGTGTGTATTGACAGAAGTGAGAGTCGCAGCTCGTCTCGCTCACTCGTCCCCACGCTGTCTCTCTCTGAAGCTCTTATCAGCTCGGCCAAGCTCGCTGCGTTCAGTGTGATAGAGCTCTTACTGCTGCACTGACACAAATAACAAGAATAACTGAATCTCCAGGTCTGTGTGTGTGTGTGTGTGTGTGTGTGTGTGTGTGTGTGTGTGTGTGCGCGTTCATCTTCACTCAGGTTCGACTTCAGACGCAGCCCAAAGCCCCGAGTGGTCAGTACGTGCTGTACACAGGAACGTTCGACTGCTTCCGCAAAACTCTGTCCAGAGAGGTTCCTTCATAATCTTTATATTTTTTTATATTTAAAAAACTTTGATCTATTATTTTATGTTAAACTCTTGTGCCTTATTTGTCATTTAATCTCGGTTTTAAATGTAGATTTATCCCAGTCTGAGTTTACTGACTTCTGTTTTCACAATAATAAACACAACACTGCCGGTTAATTCAAGAATTTAGAGATCAAAATGTAAATAAAATTTTTCAGTGACACCAGTACAAATAGTAACGATTGTTCAAAGAACAGAATGAAAGTCTGACTGAGTCTATGGTATGATATGTAATGCTGAGAGTGAATTAGCAGACTATGAAGCTACAATATGAGCGAGTTATGCGCGTAGCTCCGTGATGGATGTATATATTTAGCAGAAAAGCCGGATCTCCCAGTCCACATTCCAAACCCTTGTAGAGACACGATGAGAAACCGAATAGATCTGGGGACAAAGGATTTCCTGAGTGTGTCAGATGAGCAGCTCCGTGACAGAAGACGTCCGATAAACGCACTCTTCTGTTGGGAATAGACTCTGTGCGGACTCTTGGCCCTGATGGACAACACAACCACCTGGTCCAAGTGGTGTCGCGGCTTCTGAGGCTGTCTCTCCAGCACGCTAATGCATACACTGGTGATGAAAAACCTGATAAAACATCAGCAGGAGCTTTTTACAGATGCTGAAACAGCCGAGCCCTTGTTAGGAAGAAGATCTGGCTCTGACCTCTTGTACAGATAGTCAGCGTTCACCGTCCAGTCCGGTTTGTCATCCAGCTGATGCTCCAGGTATCTGTATCACCTCAACATCTCAACATC
Organism: Clarias batrachus; assembly: GCA_003987875.1. Taxonomy (NCBI): domain Eukaryota; kingdom Metazoa; phylum Chordata; class Actinopteri; order Siluriformes; family Clariidae; genus Clarias; species Clarias batrachus. The sequence continues at coordinate 92,056 of QMIH01001209.1, read as the reverse complement.
CACTCCCTCGATGGAGACGGGTAACTGGGAGCATCCTGACCGACAAAGTCAATCGTAAGTCTGAGGTGTATTGAGTGGACAGGAAGGCGGCGAGGACAGTCCCCTGACTATAGTCTCTGAGACGCAGTCCCTCGTGCTGACATACAGTGGCCTTCTGGTGGGGTAGTCTGTACGTGAGCAAGCAGTTCAAAAGGTGCTGGTGTTTGGGCCCTTGATCAGGGAGTGCCCTAATGACATGTGGGAAAAATCCCCTTCTGTCTGTAGGTGAACTGCAGGGGATCTAGTGCATGACTGACCTGAGGTCAGAGGACGTGGAGAAACAGACTCGCATGTCTTCATGATGTGAGACGTCAACGCCACAATCCTGTAATCACTCAGATCTTTAGGGACGTTTTTCTTCAGAACTTTATCTAATTCTAACTCAGGTGAAGATGTACTGTAGTGGCTCACTCCGGCCTTTAGCACGGGCTCTCAGCATTCTCCAGCTTATCCGGTCCGGGCAGCAGCCTTGTCAGGGCGGAGTCTCCTCATGCGTGAGGGGGTGTGGCTACTTGCTGTAGTATGGGTGAGGACAGAGACAGCAGTTCAGAGGGAGGGGCGGTGATAACACACCAGACAATCGATGGTGAAGGACAGAGACAGTCAGAACTGTGGGTGAAGTCATCGGGCCTCACATTATATAGATAACAGTGAATCACACACACACACACACACACACACACACATACATACACACACAGACACACACACACACACACATTCACACGCATACACACACACACACACATACACACACACACACACATACACGCACACACACAC
>QMIH01001209.1:65128-80460 GCA_003987875.1 Clarias batrachus | reverse complement strand
CCTCCTCCCCGGGAGACGCGACGTGGTAGTGCGGTGGCTCTGTGCCTTTTTTCCGCATCCATATTCCGGAAACTGTGCTCCGATTGGCTGACCGGTTTACTCTGGCTGGGCTGTGATTGGTTAGTTGTCGCTCACGCGCCGTATCCTAATAGGACAGCTGAGACGTCAATTGCGGGGAAAAAAGAACGAGGAAAAATATTTAGTTATATGATGTAGATTAAATTACTTAACTTTACTTTTACTTATGGTCTTTAATCGGGTTTCTAAAAAATGTTTCGTCTGTGAGCTTAATTGTGCGATTTAGTCACCAAAATCGCTTAAATCTTCCTCCTCGGAGCCAATCAGAGCGAAGTGGGCGGGGCGAGTGGAATATGGATGGGGAAGTAACGCTGCTCGGTCCTGTGCGCGCGCGCGCGCGTGTGTGTATACACACCCATCATTTACATCTTCAACCTGAAACCCGAGCAGGTCGAATAAAAGCTCGGAGACATTAAAATCAGAGGATTTATAAACACAATGTAAAGATGTTCACACACACACACACACACGAAACCCGAGCAGGTCGAATAAAAGCTCGGAGACATTAAAATCAGAGGATTTATAAACACAATGTAAAGATGTTCACACACACACACACACACACACACACACACTTCCGGGTTGGGATGTGATGTGAGCATGATTTACACCCTGCAGTACCGGAAATACAAAACCCTCAGGCATCTAGTGTCACATTACACACACACACACACACACAGTGTTTGTTATTACAGGGTGGATAAATTACACTCCAATAACACATACACACACACACACACACACACACAAAACACACACATCACTAATAATATCATACACTGATAAACAGCTCATTAGCATAAATAATTAATATTTAATGAACAGTAATGTCTCAGTGTTTTATTAATATTAATGTAACTCTTTAAAATGTTCTTTATTCAACATCTGAACTCTGAGCTCGTTATCCTGCTCAGGGTGGGGGAAGATCCGGAGTGTGTCAGGGGTGTGACACCGGTTTAACACAGGACATCAAACACTCACGCACACGCACACACACACACACACACACACACACACACACACGCACACTCTCAAAGTGTTTGGCTCCGGATCAGGAGAAAGCTCTTCCTATAGATGAAAGATTTTATATGTGTAATAATGTTGTTGTTGTTGTTGTTGTTGTTGTCGTCCTCAGGAGTGCATCCTGTCCGGGATCATGTCCGTTAACGGTAAGAAGGTTCTGCACATGGACAGGAACCCGTACTACGGCGGTGAGAGCTCGTCCATCACGCCGCTGGAGGAGGTACGGTCCCCCGCAGAGTTTACTGAGTGACAACGTCAGTAAGAGATGATGTAAAGAGTCACGAGGTTGAGGAAGTGAAGTTAGCAGCACAGTGTAGATGTTCCTCTCAACTGATGTCTGTGTGAAACCTCAAGCAAACACTCACACACTCACACACTGAGAGTTTGTCCTGAAGCTCAGACACTGCTGTCGTGTTTGTCCTCTGCAGCTCTACAAGCACTTCGGTCTCCCGGACGCTCCGCCCGAGTCCATGGGCCGAGGACGAGACTGGAACGTCGACCTCATTCCCAAATTCCTGATGGCGAACGGTCGGTGCTCACACCTTCATCCTGAGTTTCATTCACAGTGTTATAGATAATGTAGGACCTTCATACGGTCCAGTGCGTGTGTGTGTGTGTGTGTGTGTGTGTGTGGACCCGGAGAATAAACCTGCTGTGTGTCTCCTGCTCCTGCAGGTCAGCTGGTGAAGATGCTCCTCTACACAGAAGTGACGCGATATCTGGACTTCAAAGTGATCGAGGGAAGTTTCGTCTATAAAGGAGGAAAAATCTACAAGGTTCCGTCGACCGAGTCCGAGGCGCTGGCGTCCAGTCAGTCTCTCCCTCTCTTTTGCATGAAATGTACAGTTTCTGATTAGACAGTGATTAAAGCTTGAAGTCAGTTATGAAAGGTGAGCTCAGTGATTTAAGGTTCTATAGAGATTACAGAGGTTTCGGTCAGGATCAGGAAGAGATGATTAAAGGTGGGTGAAGGTGCTGAGGTAAAGCTGAAGAGGAACACAGGATTTAAACTTTGCTGTCGATGATGTTTCTGCTCAGACCTCATGGGCATGTTCGAGAAGAGAAGGTTTCGCAAGTTCCTGGTTTTCGTGGCCAACTTTGACGAGAACGACCCCAAGACCTTCGAGGGCGTGGACCCCAGGAGCACCACCATGCGCGACGTCTATAAGAAGTTTGACCTGGGGCAGGACGTGATCGATTTCACGGGCCACGCCCTGGCGCTCTACAGGACGGACGAGTAAGAGGACGCCGCGGTGCTTTAATCTGAGCGTTGTGACTGGTAATTACAGCTCTATTACACCTGAGTCCTGAGCGCGAGAGAGTGAACACCGTCTCCGTCTCTCCGTCCTGCAGGTATCTGGACCAGCCGTGTCTGGAGACGATCAGCCGCATTAAACTCTACAGCGAGTCTCTGGCGCGTTACGGGAAGAGCCCGTACCTCTACCCTCTGTACGGACTCGGAGAACTGCCGCAGGGATTTGCCAGGTAAATTTCCTCGTTTATGCACACACACACACACACACACGCACACACACACACCTGCCAGGTTACGGCGTGTGTTCCTCCTTCATGGTCTCTCCTTGTTGCTTAGGTTGAGTGCGATTTACGGAGGTACCTACATGCTGAACAAGGCCGTGGACGAGATCGTGATGGAGAGCGGACGTGTGGTGGGGGTGAAGTCCGAGGGGGAGGTACTGCACACGCTCACAATCACTTACAGTCAGATGACTAACGGGACGAGCGCCAATCACTCTGATTCTGTATTAATGCATAAAGACCATCAGAATCACAGGAAAGCGTTCAGTGTTAAATTGACTTTTTAATTAGACGTATATGAAACTATGAAATATGAGTCTGTAATATTATAGTAACAAAGTATTGAATATATATATATAGTTTATTGAGGTGAATCTGAGCTTTTTTATTAATTGATTATTATAAATCACCCTGATGATGTTAATATCATAAACATTTCAGTTAAAAGCACTTTCACAATAAATAGTTAAGTGTACGAGAAGCTCGGTTTTATATCTAAGGTTATAATCTCTTTAATCCTCTCTAAACCCAAACACAGTCTGACTTTTCCTCACGTGCTCCCTGCGGCGCTCCGCTCTCTCGCCGTGTTGGGTAACGCCAGCGTTCTCGGGTTTCCCGCTCTCTCAGGTTGCTCGCTGTAAGCAGCTGATCTGTGACCCGAGCTACGTCCAGGACCGAGTGCGCAAAGCGGGCCGGGTGATCCGCGTCATCTGCGTCCTCAGTCATCCCATCAAGAACACCAACGACGCCAACTCCTGCCAGATCATCATCCCGCAGAACCAAGTCAACCGCAACTCAGGTCAGTGACACGCCGCCGCCGCCGAGGCCACCAGACCCGCAGGAGATCCGGCGTCTGCTCGTGTGACTCTATTACTGTGTGTGTGTGTGTGTGTGTGTGTCCACTTATACACACATGTACAGATAAACACACACTTATTAAACTAATCTCTGATGGTTTCCATCACAGCACGGTCTTTGATGGCTTACTGGTTTCCGTCAGATACGTGTAGGCTCACTGAACCAGAACCCAGTAGAACCTTCTTTCATCACTACATGATTATTATCAGAATAAAATAAGAAAAGTCACTAGAAACTCCGATTCTTCTCCACACACCCCGGCAGACCACCGCAGCCACACTAAAGCCCAGTAGGGAACACCAGACACCTGATGGGTTCTAATGAGGAACTCTGTATGTGTGTACACGGTGCTGTAATGTTAGATAAAGTGTGTAAGATGTTTACGTGTGTAAGATGTTTACGTGTGTAAGATGTTTACGTGTGTAAGATGTTTACGTGTGTAAGATGTTTACGATGTGTTTTATGACTTGTTTAAGATTTTATGATCAAAGGACGAGTTTAAAAAGTTCCTGAAGCTGTGATTAAACTTCCTAATCTATATTAGAACAAACAGTTTCCCTCTTGTGGATCTGTACACTTTCTGCTTTATAGCGTTTGGGAATTAGCCCCGCCCCTACACCTACTCAGCAACTTGGCTCCACCCATTTCTGTAAAAAGGCTGCAGTCAGCGTTGCCCTGTGTTAACAGTTGTAACTCACAGGCAGCACACACACACACACACACACACACACAGCGCTCGTTCATTAAAATGTTAGTTTGTTTGTTTGTTTGTTTTCAGATATTTACGTGTGTATGATCTCATACGCCCATAACGTGGCGGCGCAGGGGAAGTACATCGCCATCGCCAGCACCACGGTGGAGACGGACGACCCCGAGGCCGAGATCCAGCCCGCTCTCGAGCTGCTCGAGCCCATCGACCAGAAGTCAGTCTCACACACACACACACACACACACACACACACAGTTTCATGTATGTAGCCGTGTTTAATGAGTCTCATCAGCACACCTTCACTCTACATCGTATCTGAGACGTGATGAAGACGTTGTGGGCTCGTGTGTGTTTCTGCAGGTTTGTGGCCATCAGTGATCTGTACGAGCCTTCAGACGACGGGGCCGAGAGTCAGGTGAGGGTCGCGCTCCCAACACTCACCCTGCACACACACACACACACACACACACACACACATGCACACTTACAAAATGAGTTCTTTAAGTTTCCATTAGATGTTTAAGGGCTTATAGCTTCTCAAAATGGTTCCACTGGAGTTTATTGAACATTAAAATGTTCTTTATGGATTAATTAGAGGATTAAGGAAGCGTATCTTCTGAAGCAGGGCTCTTTACAGGTTCTTTAGGTAATTACAGGTCTTATCTCCTGAAATAGAATGTTCCTCAGGCGGTTTGTAAGAGTTCATTAGATCATCTCGGCTTCTTAGCTCTCAGAAACGGTTCTGCACAGACCCTCGGCGGTTCCTCTACAGGGATCAGAACTCATAACGTTGTGTGACCTTCAATAATCAGACTCAAACTCGGGGCCATGCCGTCTGCGTGATTTATCTGAGCCGTGTTTCTCGGAGACAGACGGAGCTGCAGACGTCTCGGCTCGGGGTTCTGATGTTTCCCTCTGCGTTCCTCCCGCAGGTCTTCTGCTCTCGCGCGTACGACGCCACCACACACTTCGAAACCACCTGCAACGACATCAAGGACATCTACAAGCGCATGACGGGGACTGACTTCGACTTCGAGAACATGAAGCGCAAACAGAACGACGTGTTCGGGGAGGACCAGCAGTGAGAGAGGGGCGGGTCATGTGTGTGAGGGGTGAAGGGTCAAACTTTAGGGGCGGGGCAAACAGGCGGCAGAACGTCTCAGAACTGGGGAGACAGAGGGAGGTGGAGTTAGAACCTGTGTGAATGATGGGACCTGATCGCTTCCCGGAGCACACACACACACGCACGCACACACACACACACACACACCGCTTTTCTCTTCTCTTCATTCTTTCCTCCTGTCTTTATGTCTCACCTCTGGTTAGTTGTGTACAGTGGTGACTGGATAACTTGTGTGTGTGTGTGTGTGTGTGTGTGTGTGTGTGTGTGTGTGGTAAAACTTGACCTTATTGTTTTTACACTCCGGCTAAACATTAAATAAAGGACTAACACTTTATTCTAACGCTAGTCTTAGACTCTTAACACTTCTGTAACACTTTGTTCTGCGTGATGCACATGTTATAAACATGTTATAAACACTGCATGAAAATCTAAACAGACGAACCCGAATCAGTTCAACACTTACGTCAGATTATTCTAACACCGTCAGCCTTCACATTCTCATGCTGTAATAATCTTATTCCCACATGGCGACGTTCCCTCCTAACGACCTCACAACATCCTGACGCTGCCACATCCCATCACATCCCATCACATCCCATCACATCCCATCACATCACATCCCATCACATCCCATCGCTCTCATCTCCATCACACGCTTCACTGAGAGAGAGACTGCGGGCGAGCGGGTCTGGGATTATAAATGAGACAGGAAGTGAAACAGGAAGCAGAATGACGTTTAAGCGGAAGTGTAATGGATAGAGACGGGATATGGATGGGGGTTTATTTGCCCTCTGATTGGAGACGATGAAGGTCGAGGGTGTGTGACGTCATGATTTAATAAAAGCCGTTAGTGAGAAGTTTAAACTGTGAGTCGTGTGTTAATGACCTGATTCAGGACGAGGCAGAAGAGACGCCGCTGTTCTTCTGCTGTTTTCTCTGTGAGTTGTTGAACTCTCTCTGTAACCTGTGTGTGTGTGTGTGTGTGTGTGTGTGTTAAAGGATGAACTACAGATGGAAACTGTGCAATATTAATCAGTACACTAATAACCTGCTTATTAACCCTCATATTAACCGAGCATTTCAGACTGTAATGATGCTAAGCGTGTGTGTATGTGTATGTGTATTTAATTTAAACCTCAGATCTGTGTGTGTGTATGTGTGTGTGTGTGTGTGTGTGTGAGTGTGTGTTATCTCATGTTGGGTCAAGCACTTTGCTTTAGCAGGACACGCAGAAAACCGACATTGACTTGATCTCCCTCTGTAACCTGTGTGTGTGTGTGTGTGTGTGTGTGTGTGTGTGTGTGTGTGTGTGTGTGTGTGTGTGTGTGTGTGTGTGGTTAATGTCCTGTTAAACCCAGTCGATTATAAACCTGTATGAATTTAATAATGTGGAACAATAAAGGCACGTGAGTGACTCAGACGTTGTGTCTGGTGTTTGTCTGGATTGTAATTCAGTCTGTACAGAAAATAAGAGTTTAATACATTAAATAATGTACACACACACACACACACACACGCACACACACTTTCAGCAGGTCTCGGTCGGAGCAGAGCGGTGAGTCAGAGACAGACCGTCGATTTGATCTGATTTCTCAGGATTGATTTTTTGGTTTGATTCGATTCGTTAGCATTAATAACTGTTTATTCTCTGTTTTATCTAAAGCTGATATATTTATTACAGTTTTATAGTATGAAGAACTAATTAAAGTACATAAAAAATGCCACAGTTGTTGCTGCTAATCATCTGCTCTGCTCCAGTCCAGTAGGTGGCGGTGTTGCACCAACCGCTCATGAGTTTGAAAGAAGAAAAAAGTGATAATCTCACAGTTTTTGGGGAAGATGGAAGCAGTTTTTTGCATTTCTGCGTGTGGTGTGTTTTTTAAAATAAATCTGGCAGTTTAAGGCCATTTACAGTTTGTAGTTTTATATAAATCATTAAAAATGTATGAATTACTTCCGACTCAAAGACTAACGAGCAACAAAACATGGCTTGACCTGCATTACTGAGATTAAATTGCCCGGCTCTGCTAGCAGCCTGTGTGTCTCGTAATATTCATTATGAAATAGTCACAGTTAGAGCCGGGCTGGAGTTCAGGGTTCAGGGTTCAGGGTTCAGGGTTGATGTTTAATGTGATTTATGAATAAAATGTTTATTTTGAACTCTGACAGTAGTAATCAGAACTTCAGTTAGACTTGAGTATTTAGTTTATTCATCCTTCTTTCTTTACAATATCAATTTATTTGGGTGTTTTTTTTCTGGAATCATTTTAGGCTGAAACTGAGTTATCAGATAACTGGCTACAGTGGGTGAGTAAGGTGATTTGTTTCCTTTGAGCCACCTGGGGGCGACAGAGAGGCGCAGACGAGCTGCTTCACTCAGACCGCTAGGTGTCAGTGTGGAGCTGAAAAAGGATGATACTAAGATGGATTAAAACAAACAATTAAGCAGTTTTTAATTCTGTAAATGTGAGTAAAATGTAGAGGCGAAATTACAGCGTGCAGAGTGATGTGTCTGATAATAATAATAATAATAATAATAATCATAATAATAATCATAATAATTTCAGCTGTAGTAATGAGCCAATGATAAACCTGTGGAAAAAATCACTCACACAGTTATCATGAATATCAACCACATCTTATTAAATTTGCTTCACTACGATGTGAGTCAGCAGAGCGAGAGGCCGGAACAGAGATCTCGATCATTATCGTTCGTTAATCATAATCAGATTCTGTCTTATTAATTACGTAACACTCCATTTGATTCATTTCCTTAAAAGTTAAACATCAATAAATTCCCCAGAGTGAGAAATGATCTCAGATAATCTTCAGAGCTCCACCTTCCTGCTGTACCTGTCTGATTCAATTGTGTTTTATTCATCATTTATTACGTTCACGACACTGTTTATTTACTACAACAATAAAGACATGTGTGTCTTCATGTAAATCAGAGACTCGAGCAAATCCATCCGGCGTAGACCTGAGAGAGTCCTGGATCAGATCAACCTCCATTATTTATAGAATTATTCATAGATTATTTATAAAGTTTTGATTCTTGGACACTTTTAGAAGAGTTTAGAGGATGACGCTCAGCATGATATTGAGATTTTATTCTTCTGTGTTCTTGTGACAGTTTCTATAAAACCCTGTATTTGTCGTAATAAATGATTATATTGTTGTTTTATTTGTGATGACAAGAGAGTCTTCATCCTCACCAGGAGAGGGCGCTAACCTGAGAGTAGGCTTACTCACTACAGTAGCATTGTAGCAGCAGTGCTACTGTTCTTGGCTGTAGGTGAAATTACTTTGTTGAGGGCCCTGAACTCTTCCACACACACACACACACACACACACCCGCAGAGCAGAGGTGGAGAAGTGAGACTGCAGGATTCTCCTAAACCACTGCGCGGCGAGTGTAAAAGTAAAGAAGTAAAGAGAAGAGAAATGGAGAGAAGAGCATCACTGTTTTAAATATTTTTAACCAGAAATATTAAACATCAGTATGAAACTGTACGAATCTAAAGTGTTTTTATTTCATTTAAAGTTCAATAATCCAAGGCTCTGGTCCTTTATTTTTTTTTTAAACAAAACATAACACAAGCAACTGATTCTTCACTCAGTAGTGGGTATGTCCCCAAATCCTTTAAATTAGCCGTTATTAAACCGCTAATCAAGAAACCTGACCTTGACCCCTGTCTGCTTTCTAATTACAGGCCGATATCAAACCTTCCGTTTATCTCTAAGATTTTGGAAAAGGTAGTATCACAGCAGTTATGTTCACATCTACACAGAAATAGCATAAATGAAGTGTATCAGTCAGGATTTAGGCCTCATCACAGCACAGAGACAGCACTTGTTAAAGTAGTAAACCACCTCCTATGGGCCTCTGATCAGGGTTGCGTCACTATACTTGTGTTACTGGACCTCAGTGCAGCTTTTGACACCATTGATCATAGTATTCTCCTTCACAGATTAGAAAAGGTAGTAGGAATTAAGGGAACTGCCCTCTTGTGGCTCAGATCCTATTTGACTGATCGTTATCAGTTTGTAGATTTAGATGGTGACCATTCCTCATGTTCTCAAGTGGAGTTTGGTGTTCCACAGGGTTCAGTTTTAGGCCCACTGCTTTTTTCCCTTTAYATGCTTCYKCTGGGCAACATAATTCDKAAACATGATATTAGTTTTCATTGTTATGCTGATGACACACAATTATACGTCTCAGCAAAACCAGATGAGAAAAGCCAGTTTGCTAAAGTTAGGCAGTGTGTGCAGGACATACGAGACTGGATGCTAATTAATTTCCTTCTGCTTAATCCTGATAAGACGGGTCCTCCGAGTGGCGCAGTGGTGAAGTGCTTGTCCTATCATCAGGAGATCGCTAGTTCGATTCCCGCGTGGTGCTGTAACCTCTCGCAGCCGGAGGTCTAGAGAGAGCTGATTGGCCGAGCTCTCTCAAAGGGGCGGGATGAGAGATACATAGTGCTCCTCCCACATTAATCACGGCCAATCAGGAGCGTCTGTGGGCTCAAAATCAAAAAAGAATTCTTGATGTGAGAGAGGTACTGGTACCACATACAGTTAGGAACAATCTGTAGATGGATGTAACGTCCTGTGTGTAAGTGAAAGCTAGAATGTCTTTTATTTTTCTCAGGAACATTGCTAACGAGATGATTTATTAAACCACAACTGAAAATGCAGAAGGGATGAATTCCTTCTGCATAAAATCTGCAGTTACACAATATTTGTGTTTCTCTGTTTTTTTCTGATTACAGTAAATGTGACATGATAACTGACTCTTCTTCCCTTCAGAAGGCGCTGAAGATCAGAAGTGATGTACAGTTGGTCAGCAGGAACGAGGTGGAGAGACACACAGCAGGTTTACGGTCCATATGAGAAAGAGAAAAGGTCTGTGAGAACACAAGAGTGTGTATGGAAAACGCTGAGCGGTGTTTATCCAGCTGTCAGCGACCTTCCACGTGATCATGTGATGAGTTTAACCCCTTCACAGCCCATGAGGTTCTCCTGCATTACTGTGCACTCGGCAACTCACATCAGTCCATCTGATCAGAGGGAAATAAAATAGAGAGTGAGGTGACAGCATTGTCATTATACACTGAGAAGGACACATCAGTCATCAGAACCACAGAGAGGAAACACATCTGTCTCCAGCTGCTCTCCGTCTCGCGTCTCTCCTCTTCACGTCACTTTTTTTAAACAGTGATGAAGACGAATGAAATTGATAAAGATGCAACTCTAACACTGATATAGACATCAAACACCAGTGTGTGTGTGTGTGTGTGTGTGTGTGTGTGTCGGATGTAGTTAATCTTACAAAACGCAGTCAGTAAACAATAAAGGAAAAGTTCAGCGAAAGATCAACTTTAAAGATTTCTGACGTCTGCAGTCAGACGGATTGTGTTGTGTTTGTACAGTATTTATTCCTATTTTTGTGGTAGGAACTCCGGTCAACATTCACACACACACACACACACACACACACACACACACACACACACACTACAGGCAGTCTGTGAGCGCTAATTAGCCTAACCTACATGTCTGTGGACTGCGGGAGGAAACCGGAGAACCTGGAGGAAACCCACCAAGCCCGGGGAGAACATGTACACTCCACACACACACAGACCTGATGTGGGAATCGAACTCAGAACCTGGCGGTGTGAGGCCCCAGTGCTCACCACTATGGACGTGTCCACCCTCACAGCGCCCCCTAGAGAGAGACGATGCTCAGTGATCTGTGTTATCTGTATACGTAGCGCCGGCGTCACCTTAGCTCCGCCTTCAGTGCGTCGACGCTGTTACGACGCTGTAGCTACCCTGGTCAGAGTGTGTCGTAACCGTGGCAACCGTAATGGACTCAAAGCTCACACTGTGGCCCTGTGCACACAGCGCTCACACTGGAGACTCCTTCCTACACGTTAGAGAAACGCGTCACATCGTCAGGGTTCGGACCTGAAGTGGGCGGACCGGTGGACACGCCGTTACCATGGAGACGAGACCGCAAACCCGCGCCGCTGTCAGAGAGGATTCATCAACACCTTCTGACCAATCAGAGCGCAGCACTCACTCGCGGGTTCTCTATCATTCTAATGTATACTGTAAATAAATAAATACATAAATACATTATTATTATTATTATTATTATTATTATTATTATTATTATTCGGTTATGTTACGCACCGAGCTCACGTGCTGTCCGCGTTCCTCCTCCTCCTCCTCCTCCCACCCAGCGGGAGCACGCGCGCGTCGTGATGTTCTCGTGGATGCAGGGAGACACACACACACGCACGCACGCACGCACACACATAGCGCGCGCGCGAGAAAGCGAGAGAGAGAGAGAGAGAGAGAGCGCGCGCGCGGGGTCACCTTCTGTAGCGTCTCTGCGACGGAGAGGAGCCGCACCGCGGAGAGACACAGAGACACAGAGACACCGGGGACAAACCGGTAAGGACCCGCGATTACTGCCGGCGCGCGCGCGCGCGTGTGTGTGTGTTTATTGTGTGTGTTACACCGGAGAGTGTCGAGCTGCGCGGGGAGATTTGTCTCTGTACCGGTACCGGGTCGGTGTGGATTCGGTTCGGGTTGTTCTGTTTGGTGTGTGTGTGTGTGTGTGTTTATTCTACACGGAATATACGGTAATAAACCCCCGGGGGGGAGGGGGGGCTGCATAAGAGCTCAGGGACTGTTATTCCTCGTTGGTGTGTTTCAGCATTGCACTGTGTGAGTGTGTGTGTGTGTGTGTGTGTGAGTGTGTGTGTGTGAGCTGTATAAATGGCTGCAGAGCTGCAGAATAACACCGACATGCACGCGCGCAGAGAGAGAGACAGAGAGAGAGAGAGAGACAGAGAGAGAGAGAGAGACATGGAGGGAGACATGGAGGGAGACACTCCGTCCAACAGCAGACATGTAATGAGTGTGAGATCTCGAGTCGGTTCTGCGCTCGCACTCTGTTATTTATTAGATTTATTATATACATGTGATCTGCATTAAATATTCAGTTATAAATGATGGATAAATCCGGTCACATGATGCCCTCAAGCGACACCATGAAAACCACAGAGTGATCATTTTCCATGAGAGGACACATGGGGAGAAGAACAGATGAACATCTATATATCTCTCTCTCTATCTCTCTATCTGTCTCTCTATCTGTCTCTCTATCTGTCTCTCTCTCTGTCTGTCCATCCCGTATGAATTAACACGCACTGAGTGTCATCATATTTATTTATTTATTTGTTTATGTAGATTTTAACAGCACCTCTTATTTAAATGATTGTATTACAGAAACAGGATTCTTTCCCCCGGTTGTGTGTGTGAGGATCATTATAACCCCTGTGTGTGTGTGTGTGTGTGTGTGTGTGTGTGTGTGTGATATTAAAGGTTGTGTTGTGTTGTATATAAAACCCTGAATAAATCCTCAGAGTTGTGAAAATTAGGAGAGATGACGTGTCGAGTAGCGCTAAGGACATCCTGTGTGTGTGTGTGTGTGTGTGTGTGTGTGTGTGTGTTATGTAACAGCCTTATAGTGCATTATAACAGGCACATCCTGACTCCTCCCACTCCTGAGCCACCGTGTCGTTAAACACTGGTTCATATCTACAGACCTGCAGCAGAGTAAGTCACATGACTGAAGTGTCTCGTGGTTTTGCTGTCTCTCTTTGTTCTATACGCAACATTTAGATGTAAATTCTCTATAACATTTGCCCCGCCCACTGGGCATGAGTGACAGATGCCTTTAAGAGATGATAATAGACAGGAAGTAAATCATTTCAAGGATTATTTTTGAGGAATCCGTAAAGGCTCTGTGTGTGTTCCCCTGTAACCGATTGTTCTCCCATTAAAAGAGGTTCCACGTCCGGGCTTTTTGTCAGTAAGACCCTCAGAGGAGCATAGATTCTCAGTACGGGCTTTGACCTGGTTCTTGATCTCTCAACTCTCTGACATCACACAGTCCAGTCCCCTTCACACTGACTCCACATTCACTGTGCAGTGTTACTTATGAATCATCTGGGACTCTGTTACCAGGCACTCACGCTCGTGACCTCCTACACCTCGCGACCTGTTAGGACCTGCTCTGACCTCTCACCTGTGAACCCTCACCTGGAGCGCTGCATTCTGAACTGAATTCTGCATTTATCTGCTGTATGAGCGGTTTTCCAGTAGCGACCACTCAAAGCTCTCCACATCGACACTAAACGAGGACTCGGCCTTATTTCTGCACTCTATGATCCTTTATGAAGAGGAACATCATGACTTCAAATCACTTCAATCCACCTCATGTGTAACTGCTGATTAAAACATTTTGGTCCTGGTGAAAAATGTTGTTATTGGCTTGAATGTCTTCTGCACCATGACACACTGAGCTCCGAAGAACGTCCTGATGAAGGCTGTCACTTTTTTACGACCCTGAGATCGCGCATGTGTAGAGGAGTTCAGGAATGTGGAAGAGCTCCAGAACCCCAGTGGTTTAAGTGTGCGGTACAAAATCCAAGTTATTTCTCATTTATTTTATCCTTAATTAATTGCAGTGGCAGATTCAGATATGGGCGACATGGACACGCCCAGGATGGTGCGGCACAGAGCGCACCGGAAAAAAGAAAATAAATAATAAATGATGACACGTACATGATCGGTTGTCTATCACTCGATTGCACGTGTAACCTGGTTGTAAGGTTAAAGCCATTAGGTGCCCAGTTTAGATGGAAAAAAGGAGAAAAGAAAAGAAAAGGAGAAACTGGCAAATAATAAGGTTAAGCAGTGATGTCATCACTACACACATGACATTATAATATTATGTATGTGATAAAATAGATTAGTACAACACTTCCACTTCCACTTCACATGTTTCTAACTCACATAACATTGTAATTCTTATATTCTACAGTCACACACAGTTACAGTCATTCCATGTGCTGATGTAGAGTTCCACATAGAACCTTTAACGGGTCTTTTTGTAGAACAACTTAAGAACCCGTATGGACTATAAGGACAAAACCCAGCTCACTGTTTGGACTTTACTGTTACACCGTTGGAACATGTAGAACCCTTAAATGTTCTTTAGCAGTCCCTCACGTTTATTATTAGTGGAGAACCTCAGAGTCTTTTAGAGACTTGGAGAAGAACCTGGAGAACGCTGTTACCTGTGAACATTAATGCATCATTAATGCTCGTTATGTTTCCTGTCTGGAACCAGTCAGGAGTTTAACATTTAAGTTTCTGCTACTTGGCTGTTGTTGTAGAACACATTCTTTAAGGCGGTTCTTTAAGGCGGTTCTTTAAGGCGGTTCTTTTCGGCGGTTCTTTGATGCCTGTGTGAGTCAGTATGACCCGTTTTAGACGCTTATTAGAAATAGAACATTAGGTCAAAAAAAACCCCCTGAGATCCCTGATGATGGCGCTGTAGAAGTTCTCTTTAATGGTTCTTTAAAGGTTCATTGGATGAAATATGAAAGACACTGTAAGGGTTCTGAGTCTGAATGGAATAAAAACACTGAAGCTCTAACTCCAGGCTCTGTACACCACTGATTTACTGTCATTTAATAAATGAACTGAATTATATTTTAAATAGAAATGTTCTTTTTGGTGGACTGTGTGTGTGTGTGTGTGTGTGTGTGTGTGTGTGTGTGTGTGTGTGTGTTTATTGATTCTCAGTTGCATTAATTGGACATTAAGGAAACCGTTTATAGATAAAGCACTTTGACATATGACCATCAACAGTGTGGACACACACACACACACACACACACACACACACACACACACACACAGATAATAACCTTCAGCCCATTTGGCTTCCCATACATCATGTGGTCTTCAATAAACTGATCTGTGTGTGTGCGTGTGAGCGAGAGAAAGAGTGAGTTTGTGTGTGAGAGAGAGTGTCTGTGTGTGTGTGTGTGTGTGTGTGTGTGTGTGTGTGAGAGAGAGAGAGTTTGTGTGTGTGTGTGTGTGTGTGTGAGAGTGTGTGTGTATGAGAGTTTGTGTGTG
>QMIH01001208.1:165919-179752 GCA_003987875.1 Clarias batrachus | reverse complement strand
AAAGAAAACACGAGGCACACGAGTAAGACACTGCGGCACAGAATGTTCCTTTCAGCATGTTTAAGAAGCCAAGAGCTGAGTGAATAATCATGTTCAGGTGTGTGTGAGCAACAGGTGAGCTTGCCGGGAGAAAAACCTGGAGTGGAGTTTAGGTTCTGGAAGTGCTGGGTTGATCTGGCTGGCTTGTGACACATTTGTATAATTTCTCTCTCTCTCTTTTTTTATTTATCCATATTTTTTTCTTATAGAATTGTTTTTTAATGTTATATTTTCTTCTCTTTTTTAATGTTTAGGTCACAGTCAGTCATACAAGTATTTCACTGCATATCATACTGTGTATGGCTGTCTATGTGACAAATAACATTTGAATTTGATTGAATTTGATTTGATTTAAACCCTGAGAGTTCCAGACCCTAATTAAAAGTCTGTTCCATAACTTTGAGGTTTTGTAAGAGGAGGCTCTGCCCCCTGCTGTAGCCTTCTTTTATGAGGTATTAACGACAAACATACACTTTGGATTAACACAGACATGGCAAATCATAAAAGATCAAAAGTTACTGTGACCACAGTGCTGTTCAATGTCTCATAAACCAGAAGTAGGAGTAGGAACTTTTTTTACTGGGAGCCAACATTGGTTGGATGTGCCTATGTTTTCTGCTAATCCAACACAGAGGTAAGGAGAGCATGAATTATGTTTTCTACATCATTCTTATCTTAGCAATATTTCCGAGATATCCTAGTAATATTATCTGCATGAGCTTCAAAAGAGAGACTGTAGTCAGTGATACCAAGGTCTTTTACTGCTGCACAGGATGAACCGGAAAGACCATCCAGAGTTACTATGTAATCAGAAAGCTGAAGCTGCCTTTGGTTCTAGTACAAGTACTTCTGTCTTTTTTAGAAAGGAATCAACTGTGAGCCGAGAACAGACCCTTCTGGAACAAGTATGCACGAAGGAGTCAGAACTCCTACAACATTTTCTAATCTATCTAGAAGACTGTTTTGATATATGGTGTCAAAATAAAAATCACTAAGGTCAAGCAGCAAACACTGGAGTTCCTTTGGGTACTCCAATTTCCTCCCACAGATTAGATAAGATATGGAGATTAGGTTAACTGGCATTCCTAAAAAAAAATGTACCTGCAGTGTGTGAATGTGTCTGTGAATGCTCCGGAGGAATAAATACAATGGTAATAACAATTGGTCTCCACAGTCCCTAGCTGGTGCATTTCCTTTGAATGATGGGTTCCTCCCACAGTCCGTGGACATGCAAATAAGGTTCATTGGTGTTCCCAAAATTGGCTGTTTTATTATATTTGTGTGTGTATGCTTATTCATCAATAACAGCATGGTGTCAGGGTACTGTACTTCAGTAGGAGTCACTGTACTTTAGTAGAGTGCCACATGGAAAAGGGTGCGTGTTTTATTCTGGACAGAGGCGCAGGTGAGGGCAGAGACGCTTAGAAGACTCAGTATGGAATTTGATCATTATGAATCCTTGGTCCTGCCTTAAATAATTACACTGAAATAGCACTCATGGTATAAGTATGTTTAGGTATTGATTGCAAACTGTGATTGTGTAAAAGCATGACATGCTGTGTGTTACAGTAGTTTGGCTGAGTGGAGGAACCTGAACACCTTCCTTTGTGTACTCTGGTTTCTAAAGACATGGGGTAATTGGAGTTTTGTTCTCCTGGGATAGGCTCCAGCCCCCCTGCAACCCTGTAAAGAACAAGTGGTATAGAAGAAGATGAAAGAAAATTTATATTATATATATTTGTGTGTGTGTGTGTGTGTGTTTATTTATCAATAACAGCATGATGTCAGAGCTGTACTGTACTTTGTAACCTAGTTTGTCCCAGAGTGCCACATGGAGAAGGGCGCGCGTTTTATGCCAGACAGAGGCGCAGGTGAGCGCAAGCGTGCGCACACGTCACACTGAGGGGGCGGGGCGTTGCCACCTCCCACACCCACACACGCACACACTCACTCATAATCACACACAACACATACACGCAGGTCCATAACGACCGTGAGAGCGCGCGCGGAGGAAAGAGGAAGAAGGACACGAGTCTCGAGCCGCCTGTTTAAACGCGCGTCCGCTGGTTTCCTGGTGAAAAAAAAAACAAAACAAACCAACCAAAGAAAACTTTCTCCCATTTTCTGAATTTTAATCGAAGCCAGGTGCTGAGGTTGAAATTTCGGAAATGACGGACGCGATATTACCGAACGGATGCAAGAGCAACGGAGTGGGAGAGAATGACTACTTCAGAAAGGTGAGAGAGAGAGAGAGAGTTTCGACGTCTCATAAATAACCCGTGTTAATGATACAGCCGGGTCACTCACCTAGTCTAGCTTTCTGTACAGTTTCGCCATGGTTTGCTTATTATTTCTTCGCATTCTCTCGGTGTCTTTCAAAGAAATCGAACTTTTTTGTTTGTTTTGATTAAACCTGCGATGTTTATCAATAAAAATGTATCATTCTTTGTAGCGCTCAATCAAACGCTTTGATCTCAAGAGAAGAAGAAGAAGAAAAAAGAATCCTATTCAAATACTGTTGTTCCATTTAAAAATGCCAATCAAAGGTTCAGTTTTATTTGATCCCTTTAACATCTTTTCATTGCCTGAAATTGAATTGTACAGAATGATGGGCTGTGTTTAAGAAAAACACAAATCTCGGACGAAACTGAAGGATGGATGTTTTTTTTTTTTTCTTTTTTACTTTGTCGGGTTTTTATCTGTCTAAAACAGTCATAAATTAAATAACAAGATTTGTTATTGGCGAAAAAGCTGTGACCTGTTAAGTGCCAAGAATGTAGCTGAGAATGAAGAAAAGGTGAACAAAATAACTTCCTGTAAATATTGAGTAATGGCTTATGAATTCCTTTGAGACATTTATACCCAGTACACATTCCTTTAAAGTCTTTCCATTCCTGCGTTCTTCCCACGGAAGATAGATTTTGCGATAGAAAACTTGGTTTGGAATTCAAGCCTTACAAATCCCTGGTCATAACTTAAATAATTACACTCATGTTATAAGTATGTTTATGTATTAGTTGCAAACTGTAATTATGTAAAAACATGACGTATTGTGTTAGTTTAGCTGGTCCGAGCAGAGCGGAGGAACCTGTGTGGTCACATATTTGCTCATTCATCCGTGTGGTGTTTTCTTTTTTGTCTCCCCGCATGTGTATCCAAGTGCTGAAAAGAGTCTTTTGTCTCTGTGGAAGCACTGCTTTGCTCGTGAACTGTATCTGCCCTTGTGTTTTGTCCTCTTCTTCCTGAAGGCAGTAAAGAGTATCGTAGCCAGAGGCTGTTTGGACAATGAGATTGAAGGGTGTAACATCAGCGTCTCACATAAACTGATCCTGATCAGCAACAGACTGTAATGGGAAGTCATTGCACTGGAAATGGAATATAATTAGCTAATTTTGTTCTCAAACTGAATGTACTTGAGGGTACTGAGTTATTTTTCTTCCTTTTAGTTATCTCCTTTGTTTTTTCTTTCTCTTTGTAAATTATGCAATTGAGCTGTCAGCAAGACTCCCAGCTTACATTTCACCAAATTTCCATCAAGCACTTAAGAAAGTTTGTGTGTAAACGTCTACACTACATGGGCTTTCCTTTAGACATGTATCCATAGAATCCCTTCAGAAAGCTAAAATGTCAAGGAACCGGAAAAAATCCAACCATCCATAGGCCTATATGGTGGTGAAACTATGAGACTGGTAACAAAAAATTGTGTTCTAGGTTTTCTCACGCCATCGACAGGAGGAAGCTTACCTTTTCCATATTTCAAAAAATTGTCATACATCATGTATGTTGTTTGATCTGGCAAGACACTATGAATAACTCGAGCTGCTGAGAGACCCTTCTAGGAATACATTTACCACATTTTTGTGCAAGTTTAGCAGGTAATGCTTGTTAGAGGTGGTTAAATGATATTTCGGAAATTTAGAAGATGCGTAAACACTCCATTACACAACAGGTGTTGGTTTTGAGATTTACAGTATTAAGATGAATATGTTTGAGTTCCAAAGTGACACATAGTGAGTGACTCATGTGAAGAACTGACTCATGACCCGTGGCCGGTGTTTAAGTGACCGGCTTTGAATCCATTGCAATCATGGCCTTGGTTACAGAGTATGAACGGAAGAGTGAAAAACAAAAACAAAAAAACAAAACCGTTTGACTAAAATTAAATGTGAGAGAAATGGTCCTTGTAATATTTATAGATCATTTGAAACATGATAACATGACGTACACGTTTATAGGCGGTGGATAATGATAAGTAACGTATGGTTTTGGACTTAAATCACAATAATGCATCATAAGCATGAAGATGAAGTAAACTTGCAGTTGGATAGTTTTGTGCCAGCTCCTGAGTGGTTAGATAATCTTGGAGATTGTTTTCGATCAAATACAGTAAGTGACATGGAGTAGTTTTAGGCCAGTAGATGAAGACTGAATTGGTGATCAAGTCCTGCATGAACTCAAGATTTTAGCCAGGGAGAAAAAAAGCGTGATCTTGATTTTGGAATGATTAACAATGTTGTGGTATCGTGCATGATGCTAATTTGTTTCAGGAACGTACATAATGCTGGTTAGATTTGCCCGGTAGAGAATAGGATGTGGTTTGTTGGTGCGAGGCATGCGAGTTAGTAGCTAAGGTCTGTTTTTGATCAGTCCATTGCTTTCAATCCGCCGTGGTTAAAGAGTGAGTGAAAGGTGTTGGGACACAAAGAAATGGAAATTGATGGTTGGTTTTGGTCTAGTACACATGAGAGGGTGAGAATGGTCTCGGGATAGTATGTACAGTAAGGTGCTTTGGTTTAGTAGCTATTGTGCTGTGACAAAATACTCCTTGGCGAATAGATCATTTGTATTGAGTGTGAAAGTTTTAATATGATAAAAGATGAGTCAAGAAGTGAGGAAGAACTTGGATAATGGGAAATGTGGCAGATAGGGGAATTGGGTTTAAATCGTTGCTCCAGCTGTCTCTGTGGCCGAAGAGTAGGAATCGCAAATTCGGCACGTTCGACTTGTCTTTCCTCTGTTGACGTCGCAACTAGCCAAAACCAGCGTGCAGCCAAACCACATATACACTAATGTAGCGCAGATGTTTCGGCTTCTGTCAAGGCTGGGAAGAGTTGTATAATTGTAAAATAACCCTGCTTCGTCTCAATGTTCCAGCCCGAGCAGTAAACGATTAGCATGTGAGCTAGAGAGCGAGAGCAATAGGCTCTTTTTTTTATGCATTGCATGCATCAGAAGCTGAAATAACCCTTAAAATAAATGCATCATGCAATAGTTCCTGCGTATTGAGGGAGCCTATTGTTTGGCTTTTGTTATTGGTCTCTTGATACAGTTCACTCAGCTGATAATTGCTTGAGGCACATTTTCCGTAGTGATCCACAAACTCATTGCAGTTAGAGACGTCTGTGAAAAGATGGTGAATTTATGGCACGTTTGCTAAAACATTCCGGGTTGGAATCTCCTGGGTCACTTTCGGCCACAGCGACTATCCTTCCCATGAGGAAAAAAAGAAAAGTTAAAAAAAAAAGTATATTGAGTGGTTTGTTTAGATTAAAAGACCTTTGTATAAAATAGGCCTGTGTGCACAGTAGATTTGAGCTTTAGCTAATAATGAAACCTCTGGTGATGAGATGGGATGTGCTTTGGTGGTTTGTTTGTGAAAGTTTTATTTTGGCGACATCATTATACATCTCTCATAATAATGATAGAGAAAGACATGCATCTACATTGTTTTCATTTTCTGGCTTCTAGGTGGTGGAATGAACTTCCTCTAGATGTCCGTACAGCTGAGTCACTGCAATCTGATCATTGTAATGACTAAACACCTGACTATAATCTGATTCTTAGGTATTCGGTTTAACGTCTCCTTCTCAACAGTGTTTGACTGATGGGAGTTCTAGTTCGTAACCTAGTGAACCTGTATACTGTAAGCATATATTTAATGATTGAAACATCAAAGCACTCATGTAAGTCGCTCTGTACATTTGCTTTCAAAAACGTTGCCCTTAAGCTTGCTTTCTTATCAGCATGTGTTTCCCTGAGCAAAATTTCAATTCAGTTGGACATCATTTTATAAACCAAATGTAAAAAAAATCTACTGAAGGGCATGAATTGCTGAAAATGTCCTTGTGAATCTCCTTCAGTCAATTTGGTATAATGAGAAGGCATAAAAAAGGTATATAAACCTTTTTACGTGTAGAATTTGGAGCGTACAGTCAGCGCAAAATAAATTATTATTAATAATAATAATAATAATAATATCCAGATCATATTGCTTTTCATCATATCTACAGCTCACTATCATTTGGCTCAGTTTGCACCTCAGTATAGCAGCGACTATAAATCAAAAATACCTAGCGAAGTTGTTTCAGATACAAAAAGTCGAATCTTTTTCTCAGTAAACGAAACCACGCTATAGTTGAAATCGGACATACACCACGTTGCTCAGATTCCCTGACCATGTTTGCGGTGTTCTCACCTGCTTAAAGGAAGCTCACAACAGGGGAACTCCCCCGAGGTTTGATCAGACAATAAACCAGCTCAACATGTCAAAGCACCTTTTAGAAACTCAAACCATTTCAACTTACTAACTTTAAGATATCTGTCTGTTTGAGCTTGAAGCATGTTTTCTGGTTAACCGTGTAATGCATGGGTCAGGACATTTCATGTGTTGAAGGGTATAAAATGCTTCATATCTCGTGCTTCGGCTGGAAAGCAAACAGAAAGCGATAAGTGTCCCACTTGGCTGTCATGACCCGTCCCCTATCCTGTAGTCGCCTGACTGTTTTTGTAGCTTTTTTCAGGTGTGTGTTTTGTGAATGCTCCTAACCCAGAAAAGTACACATTGTAAACTGTTCTCACACTCGAGGGTTTCGGCAGGTTTCGTAATAAATACTGTGTAAGCAAGACGAATTCTTTTGTTATTGACTTCATATTTTATTTATTTATTTTTTATTACATTTTTTTTAGTACTAGATGAATATGATATGATATGAATAATACCCATGATGCATCGTTGTGCGAGCTGATCTTTGAGCTGAATGTTTCTGCACGTACGTGTCAGGAGGGCTTTTCTAGAAAGACCTCACCCTGAGAAGCACATGATTAATACTCCTCTGCATTGATCCAGCTTTATTAAGGCGTGGCTGAAGTATGTGATGTCATTCCACTGGGAATGTTCCAGTCTGTCACATTCTCTCTCTCTCTCTCTGTCAGCGCGTCGCCGGGTGTGTCGCAGGGTATGAATTATGTACACAGGATGTGGATGGCATTTAGACAGTAAAGTATTAAAATGCCAAAGCCTTGAGTAAGAACTGCTAGTGATAAGAGTGAATGCTCAGTTATCTCAGTCCTCTCCGTATGACTGTGACGCAAAGATATCGGTGCTGTTTATAGGAGCCCGGCTGTGTTATTGTTTCTACGGCAATTAGAAGAGGATTATGGAACTTGTTAGTTTTTTGGACTTGTGTTAATGTATTAGTTCAATTTGTGTTTAGACATCCACCAGTCGACTCATTGATGTTCAGATCAGATTTAGTATATTTTTAGTCCGACACTAAGATATTTTATGCCATGATCTAGTAAAGATTTTGCATTAGACCCCCCCCTGGTGCACTCTTAGGACTAGAGAAAACACGAAATATCCTAAATCTGATCTGAATAGAAACAGGTGTATAATTTGCGAACCCATTAAAGTAATAGATGATGTATCTGCTGTATAATTGTGTTAATTATTTGATATAACTAAGATTCTTGGTGCACCTGTTTTTAAAGCAGTTAAAATTTTTATTTAAAAAAAAAAATCTCTTTCTTTCTGTCTGTCAGGGCTGTAACCCTCTGGCTCAGACCGGCCGCAGCAAACTTCAAACCCAGAGAGCAAGCCTCAATCAGCAGATCATCAAAGAGATGAGACTGAGAGCGGGGGCTGAGAATCTGCTCAAGTATGTAACACATGCGAACAAACACATGCACAAAGGCAGTATCTCTCGCATTCTTATGTTAATCCACATGCATACATACATACATACATACATACATACATACATACATGCATACATACATACTTAYGTACGCAAGCAAGAGTTTTTGGCACGCTGTGGGTTTTTTTTTTGGTACATGTTTATTTTATGACTTTCATGATTAAGTCAGTATAAAAAAATAAATAAATTCCAGACATCAGTATTCCAGAATAAATTTTAATCATACAGAAGAATATCTGTAGGGCAGAAAAGAAAGCGGCATACCATGTAAAAGCCCTCTTTTCAGACCAAAAAATAAAAAATAAAGGACAGCTTTTGTGGTTTGCTTGTATGAAAAAAGAAACAAGGAAGAAGCACAGTTCTTAAAAAGACTGGCACTGGTTCTGCAAGAAAAATAGCAGCTAATTTCCTTATAAAACTGCACAAATTGTGCCCATCACAAAGGATCATCACACCAATTACTATTTAATTAATTACATTATTTAATTAATGATTGTTTAATACATTTCATATATATCTACTGTGTGCATGTGTATATATATATATATATATATATTATGTGTGTGTGGGTGTGTGTGTGTATTTTTTTTTAAATATGTATTTTTTTTTTAATGTAAGAGCTGTTTTTTAGTTATTTGCATGTACCCAAGACACTTGCACAGTACCGTATTCACGTACATACAGTATACAAGCATACATTTATAAGCCTTTGTGCCTAACTCATAAAACCCATTCTTTGAATTGAAGGGAAGCCAACACCCATTTGTTGACATTTCCCTCTCTGTTGTTTGATAGTACTGCACCTGCCCTGTGGAAAGTTTTGAGCCTGAAAATGATACGAGTATAAAAAAGATGTCATTAAAAGAAACGTCCTGAGATGTAAAAGTTTCATTGTTCCAGCATTAATATGGCAATATTTTTAGTTTTTCCTGTCAATCATCTCTTAATCCTGTCCTGATGTTGCCCTTGTCTCACGTCCACCCTGTCCATGCTTTTCACCATGTTTGTGTAACGTGCAAAAGAGTGAAAGCAGAAACCTGTAGATAATCTCAGGTCTACATCTGGGAGCCTGGCATGTGTTCCGACCTCATATTTGAAAGCAGGAATTGTAATGACGTACCTTGTGTGTGTGTGTGTGGTCTGCTTATTTCATGACCAGTACCTTGGAAAAGTACAAACCTAAGATTGTTAACTCCTTTTTGGTTTGTGTTCTTTGGCCTCTTGGAGTTAAACAAAGTCAAATGTGGGTAACTGTGACCGCGTGTGTTTATTCTAGTATTTATTTTATCCTCAGGAGTGGATGCATTTCATTTCGTTTTACTTTTGTGTTTCACAGTTGTTGATTTCAGGTTCTTGGTTTAAAGGATATCTTTGGGTGTCTCTTTAAAGGTTCCCTATTATGCAAAAAGTCATTTTTAGACATTCAGATGTGCAGTGTATATGTACAGTACACTGATGTGTAAAAGTTTGTACCCCTCCCCCTTTTTTTTTTGCTAAAAAAGAAAATATAATATTAAATACGACATAACATCTTTCACTGTGCCCTTGTTTATTTAACAAAAATGAAGGTAAGAAAGAACAAAAAGAATGTCAATATTACATCCCCCTTGCTGTTTCCACAGAATTTAATGGGGTAGGTTGCAGTCAAGTGCTGCTAATCATCAGCTCTGACTTAAGTGATCATCCACAGGGATGCAGACCTCTGTAAAAGCTGAAGTTCTTGTAATGTGTTGGTCTGGAACATTCAGTTGTATCTTAACACAATGCCAAGAGGGGAAGACATTGGCAATGGAAGCAATTTTTCCTGGGTGTGAAAGCTTATTCAAAAAGAAAAAAGAAAAAAAAAACACTCTTCTCAGGAGTGGATGTCCCAGCACATTCACCCTAACAGTCAGACGGAGCGATGCTCAGAGAAATACAACAACCTCAAGAGACCCTATAGACCTTACAGAGCATCTTCAATGTTTAAGCACATGACAGCACAATTAGAAGAAGACTGAACAGGTACAGTGTGTTTGGGGAGGTTTCCAGGAGAATGCCGTTTCTGTTGGAAAGAAGAACTTGGAAGCACAACTGAGGTTTCCAAAACTGCATCTGGAACCATGTCCTATGGACAGATGAGACCAAAGTGGAGCTGTTTGGCATTAAGTGCATTTTAGCACAAATTCTTTATACCCTCGGTCGAGCACGGTGGTGGAGGGGTGATGATTTGAGCTTGTCTCTGGAGCCACAGGACCTGGATACTCTACAGTCATTGAGTCGATCATGAAGTCCTCTTTATATGTGAGGCCATCTGTCCGACAGTCAAATTGGCTCATGCAACAGGACAATGATCCAAAGCACACCAGTAAGGATGCATCAGAATGAAATGAGAATCAGAATGGCTGAAAAAATTGTTTAGGTTTTGGAATGTTGTAGTCAAATTCCGGATCTCAGCCTAATTGAAATGCTGTGGTGGGACCTTAAGAGAGCTGGGCATAAGCGAATGCTCCAAAACCCCCAATAACCTGAAGCAATGTTGTGAAGAGGAATGGGTTCAAATTTCTCCAGTGGTGCGAGAGACTGGTAAAGTCATACAGAAAACGATTACTTCAAGTTATTGCTAATAAAAGTGGATCTACAAGTTATTTAAACCTGGGTGTACTTACAGTAGTATTGCCTGCAATAATATATACAGTATACAGTAGTGTGCAAAAGTCTTAAGCTCCATATTATCTGTAGTACAAATTTTGTTATACAAGTTTATTATGTCTGCATTATTAAGTACAAGACCATTCCCTAAAAGATACAGTAAAATTAATGAATAAATAACATGACAGAAGAATATTTGCATGCCTGTAAAGAAAGAAAGCGACATGTTACATGACAGACCAGTTTTCAAATGGGAAAAAAAAATCAATAATGTCGACTCCTGGGTTTTGCATGAAAATAGAAAGGAACGAGTGTGACGAAGTTACCAAAGGAACTGGTATTCTCCAGCATGCTCAGTAAAACCTACCAGATTTTTTTCCCCATCTGAAAACTTGGCTTCATTTTTGTTAAATAATTAATGGCTCTGTGAACATGTAAAAAGTTCTCTGGTGTCGACCGCCTGAGAATAAAGAATTAAAGATTTTGCTGCTACAATTTTTTAATTATTATTATTATTATTATTATTATTATTATTTATTTATTTATTTTTTACTTTCTACAGCACAGTTGAGTGAGAGTGATGCATCTAGGACGGATTGTGTTGTTATGCGTTTTGATTATCCTAGTCTACAGCAGAACATAAATAATAAGGGGGGAGCCATTATATGAACAGATGATAGAAGCTCATATAAAGAGACGAATGATGCGAGAAAGTCAGTCGATTCATTTCAGTCCCAGTTCAGCATTGCCAGGAGTTCCATGGTTGTTTTTTTTTTTTTCTTTTTTCTTTTTCTCCCCCTTGCTGATTTATTAAATTTCCACTTCTGGTCTGAAGCCTGTAGCTTTGAACCTTGCTCCTTTGCGCTGATCCAGAATCTGTATTTTTWAAATTTTTTTTGCCCAATCTTAGTGCTGAAGTGGCAAGACTGCATGCAGGTCAGTGAGCGATCACGGTGCCCGAGGCTATAGAGTTTCACTAGTGGCCTGGAAACCACACATACCCAGATGACTGCCATAAACTTTGTTTCCTGTTGTGTCTGCGTGTGTGTGAACGAAAAAGAGTGCGAGAGAGAAGCACACACTCCGTCCTTGGACTTATCAGTTGCTATAGCGATGTTTTGTATGTTTTTGGTGTTCCACAGTAGTATCACACACTTTCACTGGGTTGGTCTTTCTGTAAAAGAATGTGATTACGTTTCTTCTCCGATCCTCTCGGAGCCAAAAAAAGCAGAAAAATGGACAACTGATGATTTTAAAATCCTAAATATCCAGTTACTGTTCTCACTACAACTGTCAGCTATTTAACCAAAAAAAAACAAGCAAAAAGAAACATGATGTGATTGGTACACTATAGTGCATCTATCTGTACAAGCATGAACCTACCGTTTCCTATTAAAGCTAAATGAAGCCACCGGAGACCAGGGAGACTACGGCAGAAAAAGAGATTTGCATTTCCTGTTACGCAGCTATAATCGCGTAGGTGTCGATCAGGTTGTCGATCCAGTGTACCATATACAACTACGTTTAATTTCTGACCTTGAACAATATTTTTTTAGTCAGATTATCCGTCATGTGTTTGCAAGTGTGTCAACAGATTGCCGAAAAAGTGTCCAGGAATGAAACCTTAAAGCTCACACAGGGATTTAATGTTTCCCCCGTGCTCTTTGCCATTTATCCACTGTTAAAACACGGCTCATGCTCCGTATTATCGGTGTTATTATTACACGCTCTCGTATTCAAATGAAGCCAGATAGGGTTTAAGAGCACAGCAGTGTGCGTCCGGTACAGCCAGTGGCCCTGATACTGATGGATCGATGCGGGTAAGATCCAGCWGTCTTTTTATTATAATACGGAGAGGATGTGCAGCATGGAGCTTGTGCTGTATAGCATAGCTGTGAACAAATATGTAGGGTTATTAATAGAAAATGTATAGAAAGTCCTACATTTAGTAAATAGAAGAGAAGAGAAATGTGCACAGGCTTCATATGCACTGGCTTCCGAGTGAGCAGAACAACAGAAAAGGGAAAAAAATCTTTTCGAACCCTAAGTTCGAAAAGGTGTGACCGTGTCATATGGTATGTGTTCTAGGGAGTACATGACAGCCTTTGATGTGCTGTTGAAATAAAATTAGTTAAATTTTTTTTGCTGTTGTTTTGTTTTAATTTTTTTGCCAGCTTCTACGGCTAGAAAAAGTGGCGAAGATTTTTTTGAAGAATTTGGATTTACGAGTTACGAGAACTTTTTTTTAACAAGTTCCGATCAGTAACCTGAAGAAAGTTCTATAATCTTGTGCAGTCATGTAGAAAATGTACATTTTATTTAATAATCCACATTTTATTTGAAACTTGTAATCGGTGTCGGTTTGTTCTTTTTGATTTAAAAAATGTTAAGCAAATGTTTGTCAATGATGCTTCTTCAAACTTTGGCCTCAAGGAGTGTTTTTTATTATTATTTTTAACCTTTTTTAAAATGATTTWAAAAAAGCCCTGAACTTGTTCATAAGCTATTTCTACTGGATGTTTTAATTTATTTTTTAATTGATTTATTTAGTCACTATTCTGTTTAATCTCTAAGAACAGCTCGACCTGTCTGGCGCCAACAAACGTGCTGCACTCAAAGTCAATAAGATGACATTTCATCCAGTTCAGTATTCATTTATGTGYAGGGTTACTGAAGCTCTTGACCTCCGTCGGTATGGTTTATGGCGAGGTGCTTTGCAGGTGTTTACGCAGCTTGTGACGGCCCAGAACCTTGCTCAGTGTTAGTGGTTGGAGCATTTAAAAAATAATGTTTATAGTGTTTTATTTGAGCTTTCGGGTCACGGCTCTGACTCTCACTGCCAGAATGTCTGTTGTTTGTTGCTCTAATGTAAAACCCAAAACACTGCACAGATTCTGTAGAACTTCCGGCAGAAATGGTATGCACTGATCCCTACGCGTAAAGCCGGTTATTGACGTGCGTTGATAGGAATTTCTTCTTTTGCAAACAGTTCTGATATTAGACATTAGGTCTGGTCCAGTCTTCTGAAGATTTAAACAGTCTTTGAAATCTCCTTTGATCTTGTCATATTGCATTTAAAGACAATTATTGGAAATTACAGGCAACTTATTATGTCTTTTTTTTTCTAAGAGAGAAAGTTAGACACTTTAATAAACTAGCGACTCAAGTTACTGTTTTTTTTTTTTTT